>JANSMH010000021.1:0-168946 GCA_029299595.1 Grosmannia serpens
CGGCCAGGTCGACGGCGCCATCAGCCTGCGCGTCTTCGAGTACCAGGCCGTCGCCGTCGCCCGCCTCTTCGCCGGCCGCGCCGCCCACCCGCTCCCCTCTTCATGTGTCCTGTAGAAGTAGATACGAAATCCTGTGCTGTCCTATCAGTTTCGCTATATGCTGATGTGCAAAAAGAAGTCGTCAGAGTGATCTGCAGCTGTCCGCGGCGGATAGCGGGCACCAAGCTGCGTGCGGATGCGGCCGGAAAAGGCAAAAGTTTGTTCGCGGACAAACGGGGGGGAGATGGCAGATTAAGGAAGCAGCTGAATAGTCCAAGAACAACAAAAATCAGATAAACAAGGGACGGGGCCGGGTACGGCCGGCTCAGGCTAACAGCGTGGCGCCGCCGGTCTCGACGGCCTCAATCTCGGCGGCAGAGAGCGGTGCCCTCCGGAAGCGGGCGGGCAGGTCGTTGCGGTCAAAGGCCTCGCCCGCGGCAGCGGCGATGGAGCCGAGGTCGTGGCCGCTGGAGCCGCCGATGCCGCGCTCCTCGAGGCTCCGGATGGTCTTGCGCAGCGGGCCAAACTGCTGGGCGTGGTCGCGGTAGGAGCTGAAGCTGACGTGGGACGAGGCGGCAGCAAAGTCGGAGGGCAGGCTGTTGGTTGGGCTGGCCGGGTGCGGGATGCGAGCAGTGTGGTCGATGGCTGGAGAGGTTAGCAGGAGTAGAGGAGTAGAGGAGCAGAGCGGGAGTAGAGCAGCAGTAGAACAGAAGCGGGCAGAGAGTAGAGAACTCACTAGGAATCGTCCTCCTGCCGACAAACTTGATCGAGGGCAGACGCTCGGCGTGCTGAGCCGCCTGGCGAAGAACTCTGGTGGCGAACATGTTTGAAGCTTGGAAGGGGGGGGGGGGGATGACGGGGGGGGGGAGAACCGCTGGGAAGTGCAGGCTCTGGCAAAGACGGAGCTTGAGCACAGGTGGAATGGACAGCTGCCAGACTATGCGATGCGATCGACAGAGTGACAATGTGGCAGTTTGGCAGGTTGAGAGAGATGCTATTACGGGATTTTGCAAGACGCGATTCGACCGCAATAGGCTGGGGCTCTAGACCGGAAGCTTTCGGGCAAAATTCGACGGCTGGGGCTCTTTTGGCGCTATTCTGGGGTTTGCTGGTCGGCTCTCTGGGCTTTTCAGACAGACATAAAAGTTACGACAAAACAAGGGCAGACGAGAGGAAATGGGCAGCAGGAAAGGAGGAGACCACTGCCGTATATAATTACTCGTCAGATAATGCGGTTGGGCAGTCGGGGTTGACAGGCTCGGGCTCGCAGCCTCTTTCCTCTTCGCTCTGATTTAAGCATTTGTTTTTGATTTATCTTTAATTTGATTTATTATCGCCTCGGAAAAAAAAACAATCTTTGCAACATCCCAGAGGCGGATATGGGCGGGTCCAGTATCAAGCATATGTGATTGGCCAGACCCCTCCGACAATCGCAGCAGCAAGTGCTGTCGCCATCTGGCGGTTGAGCGCATGGCTGTCTCCCACCAGGTTTCAGGGACCGGAACACGCCACTAAACCCCTCTTGTTCTCCCCAAAGTCCGTGCTTACAGCGCCTGTGGACAGCCGGTGGACTGCTGGCAGCGACTGTCCGACGGAGGTTCGGCGGAGAGGAGGCAAAGCTGGCGAGAGCGGCATGGCTCCTGCCTCAAACGCAATGGCAGAATGGCAGAATCATATGTTCTGTATCTCCCTCCCGTATATCAGCACTTCCATCCCGCGCCCATCTCGCGCAGACATCCCCGCGCCCACCCACGGCCCAGTGCCGATCTCCTGCTGCGCCGTGAGATCTTATCACCTGCTGGACTGGGTCGGCGGACGGCCACCGACGGCTCTGGTCCGCCCAGCTTATCGGAGCTCCCCGTCCACTTATTATCGTACGACCGGACTGGTTGTCGACATCTTGTCTGCGAGGCGAGCTCAACGGGCAAGTCACATGTGAGACACTGCTCTCGTATGTTTCGTCGAATCCTCTGCGACAAAGACGCGACTCGTCCTCTCTGTCTTCTGTCAGTCCGGAAACTATTTCCAAACGAGGTAAAACATGGCCCCCCCCTCGGCCTTCCACCGTCCTGGGCTACCGACGTCGATGCAGTCTTGACATGTGCAGTCTCGTCTCGACATATGCAGTCGATTCTGCTGCCGTTGTCGGCGGCCTATCGCACCATACAGGCACACTCCTCCAAACGAGATGGCCCCCCCCCAAAATCCGCCCTAAGAGTCGACGCCGGTCTTTCGCCATATGTCGTTATTGTGTTGGCGTGTGTAAGAAGTGAGGAGGGAAAGGAGGAAAAAGAAGAGAAAAAAGCGGCGATTATTCACGACGGTCCTCTCTCCGACGCAAACGGGCTAAGCTTTTTGGCAGCAAACGCAAAGCAGTAAGTTTAGTGGCCATTACTGTTGGGCTCTTGTAAATTAAAGATATTTGGATAATGGAAAATACACGATTACCGCAGAGATCAGCATCAGATCTGCCCATTTAGCCCGTTGCTGCCACCACTATTACTGCCGTCATAGACGACGGCATCGCCGGGTGCTGATGGGGACTGCGATGCGCTGGCGAGACGGCCCATCCGCAGGGACGACGGCGGCAGGCCGGTCGACACCGGTCTTGCGGCCGTCAGCAGCCTGCCGCCGTCGCTGTTTGTGCTGTGGACGCTGGCCATGCTGTCGTTCCCGTGTCCGTACACGTTGCCGGCCAGCTGCGGCCGCATGCGCGCAGGTCCGGGCAGCCCGGGGCTCTGCAGGCTCTGCGGGCTCAGCGGGCTCAGCGGGCTCTGCGGGGACCGGGCTCGCTGCTGCTGGGCCGTGGTCGACGCCGTAAAGGACGGCGTGAAGGAGGCCGACGTGGGCGGCCGCATCTCGCTCATCTGCACCGACCGGTTGCCATAGGTCGACGTCCGCTGGCCGACTTGCGAGCCCGGCAGCGCGGCACCGCCGCCAAAGTTGGAAAACGTCGACGTGCGCACGCCCGGGATGGTGCTCACGCCCTGCGGCATGCCGGCCTCGAACGCAAACGAGTCCTCGCCCAGCACGCCGTGCCGCTCCTCGCGCGACGCCCGGGCGTGTCGCGACGTGCGCACCGCCATGACGGCGACAAAGGCAATGGCGGCCACGCAGCCGATGACAATGCCGATAATGGGGCCCGTGCCGAGGTGCTTCTTGCTGTGACCGCTGCTGCTGCTGCTGCTGCTGCTGGCCTTGCTCGTGGAAGCCGCAGTGGTGCTGCTGCTGGTTGAGGACGACTTGGTTGCTGTGGTGGCAGCTGCAGTAGTGGCAGTTGTGGCGGTGTCTGTCGGTGTGCCGGATGAGCTCGGCTGGCTGGACGACGTTGTAGCGGACGATGTTGCCGTTGCCGACTGTGTGGATTCCGGCGTGGTGGAGGACGTGGAAGTGGAGGTGGAAGAAGACGACGGGGACGACGAGGCGGTCGACGAGGTGGTCGTCGAAGTGGTCGACGAAGTGGTCGACGAGGTGGTTGACGAGGTGGTAGACGAGGTGGTTGGCGACGGGGTCGACGAGGTCGACGTGGCCTCGGTTGTCGTCGTCTTTGCCTCGGTAGACGTTGCCTTCTCACTGCTCGTCGTCGCCGTCGCCGTCCTGTCCGCCGTAGTCTCCTTTTTCGACGACGCGCTGGTCTTGTCGTCGTCGTCGTCATCATCATCGTCGGCCCGTAGTTCCAGTCTTGGAAGACCTGCCGGCTGTGTCGTTGCCGGCCCGGGAACGACCAAAGCAGAATGGTCCTGTGGGCTGTGTCAGCCAAGCCAAGATACCACCAATCGTCTCCTCCTCTCCTGAACCGCTGATACTCACTCTGGCTGGCGCCGTGATGTGCCCGACGTCCTTCTGCTCTACGGCCTCAGCGCCACCGGCTGCTGCCGCGAGGGCCAGCGCCCACGCACAGCAGACTCGAATACGCATGACGGGCCGAGCTCCTGGATGCACTTGCCAGGCTCTCTGTACGAGTACAGTCAGGGGAGATGTCGATGTCTGTTACAAAAGTTTTATAAACAGGCCTCCCTTTTATTTTTCTGGGGCCTCGTCACCCGAATTAAAAACACTGCGCCCCCATACCTGGACAAAGCTATCTTACATAGAACGTGACCAGCCTTGGGCCCTGTATTTTGCGTGGCATTCACTTTTTTCTCACTTTTTTTTTCATAATTTTCTTTTCCTTTTTTTTCTTTTCTTTTCTACTCTGACGATGCCCCGGTTTCCTTGGACTGCTGTCGGCCCTGAAACGACCAGTCCGGTTAGTGTGTGTCCAGGAAAGGTTGGCGGCCAACGGGCAGCAGAGAGGCGGCGAATCAGTGGACCTGAGACCTGCCTAGAGCAGCACTAAGCCCCTCGTACGAGTTGCAGATGTGCCTTGGCCCTCGCAGATGGGTCCAAATTGGCAGCATCGTCACTGTAAGATTACTGGCAGGGGATACGAGCTCTGGAATAGGAGAATGACCTGCCGAACCACCCGCTCAGCCTCGTTTTGCCCACAACTGTGGGCTCGTCCTGAAGCCGCGAAAAAGGGGGCGCGAGAGAGCCTTCTCCACGGGCATTCCGAGAATGGCACTCCACCGGTTCCCTTCCAGACAGGACGCACGTCGGCCTGTCTCACGGACATGTGGACGTGCTGCCCGTATGTATCCGGCCGAGGGCGCCATCATCAGTGTAGCACGGCGAGACGAAGCGAGACTGACTCGTATTACGATACATAGTCCGAGCTCCGAGAGGGGGTGATCCGGCAGGTCTGTTGCATCGCGAGAAGCGAAAAAGAAAGCAGGGCAGAGGATGGAGAGAAGGCAGAGGATGGAGGAGGAAGACGAGACAGGAAAAAAAAGCAGGAGAGGAGGAAGCGGATGGAAGCGAGCAGAAATATGCGACAGAGACGGTGTTTCCGAGCAGGACCAGAGAGCGTCTTGAGCTGCCAATGCTTCGCCCTTCGCGTCTCCCTTCACCGAATGGGCATTGTCTGTGGGTGTACAGGCGGCCCATCCTGCCGAGCTCCCGCTGCCCTACCCACCATCATCAGACCAGACTAATGCAAGGGACGGGCTGACAAGAGCCGTCTTGGACGGCATTTCCGTGACGTGGACGGTGAGCTGCTCGTACGGTGTCGCGGAAAACTACACCGCCGCCGGTAGAAAGAGAAAAAGGCAGGGGGGGGGGAGGCAGAGGGACGAGGTAGCAAAGAAGATGGAAGATGGAAGATGGAAGATGGAAGATGGTAGTGGGTGCATCCTGGTTCCGGGGTTGGGGGCTTCGTCGACGATCGCGGCGGAAGCCCGTTGCATTCGGTACTATGTAGTGGCGCGAGGACTATGCCTTCTTGGCGATACTGCCACCGCCTATGCCGTTCGCCCGCCGTACGAGTACTGCTTCCTGTTGTTGGGTGTGCACGGCTTCGCTGTGCTCCTTTGTACGAAGTGGGCTGTCTAATTTGCCGTAGCCTGTAGAGCTAGTCGTATCTTGGGTAGGTCCTCTCTTTCTCCACGTTTGCCAGTTCATGCGACGGGGGGCAGAGCGGAGAAAAGGGCGAAGAGGGCGAGACGGCATACGCCGAAGGAAGGAAGAAAGAGAAGCGGGAGGATGAGCGGGCGAGAGAGGGTGGGAGAGAGGGTGGGAGGGCGGGGGGAAGGTGACAGAGAAGGATGCGAAAATTTTTCTCGTCTGTAACTACTATTCCCGTCGCACCGACATACAGGGACTGCATTTTGGTGTACGGCTACGGGCAGGCGCAAAGACGGAGGAAAAGAAAGAAGGAGGGGAGGAAAGAAAGAAAGAGAGAAAGAAAGAAAGAAACCCAAAAAGAGACCACAAAGAGACCAAACAGAGACCAAAAAGAAACCAAAAAGGAAACCGCCAAAAGACGCAGCCCAATGATTGAGTCTGCAGCAGGGCAGATGGCACCATCCATCTACTATGTACCACGACTGGTTGGGCTGTTCGGCGGCTGGAGGAGGCCATCTCGAGATAACGGGCGTGGACGGGAGGCCATTGGCTGGCCGGACACACGTCAACGGCTCGTTGGGCAGACCGACTGCCAGCGGTGTTCATGATCAGATGTCTAATTTTGGCTGCGGCCCGCCTGGAATGTGACATGGAACGGCGCGCGGTACTATGTAGAGTTGTCAGCAGTCCGCACAGGCACAGACAGACACAACATACAAACAGGCACACCTGCACACATGCACATGCACACAGGCACAACTGCACGGGCAGAGGCACAGGCGGACAAACGGAGCACAGCGGACGAGTATCTTGCAGGTGGACGAGAGCGGCTGGCGACCGGGCCTGTCTGAACAGCGCGCTGGCACGGGATGCCCAAGGCAAAAAAACAGTCCCAAAGTGGTGAAAGTGGTGAAAGTGGTGCCCAACAGGCCAGGCTCCCCGGATTGAGCGTGCTGGCTGCCCCGATCCGTGCTGTCCAAGGACGCTTCTCCGCAAACCGTACAACACAGGACTGCTCTTCTCGTACATCGTAGTCGCACCGGAGACAATGGCAGACGAGGCGGTGGAACGACACACAACAACGGCAGGCCACGTGGTGAAGATGGCCATACGAGCATGCTGCCGCTGGAGAGACGACCACCTCTGGCGCCGGACTTTCTGGACCCCCCCAAAAGGACGGTGGCCAGGTCCTGGCAGGAAAACGGTCCGTCCGTCGTGGTTGCAACGGCCAGCCACGGTTGTCCGTCCACGGCTTGCGCGATACCCTCCTCGAGCGGAAGCGTTCCCCGCGATGCGGTGTGCCATCATGCAGAGCTGCAGAGCTGCAGAGCTGCAGAGCTGCAGAGCTGCATCGGAAGTACCCAAGTACTGCCGGGACGCATCTCGTCCGCAAGCAGCGAAGCCCGCGGCGTTGCGTTGACATCACCAACGGCCAGGTACTTTGTGTTCTCCCCAACAGCCGACCGTTTCGTCCATACCTGCTTAAGCATGAACGTCAAAAGCCTAAAAAGTGGCCGGCCACCAACCAAGTGCAGCAGGACGTTGTCTGCTCGATCCCTCACGCAGATAAGATAGTCGACAGAGGAACCAGAATCTCCCCGACGCTTTTCTGTCGCACCGCTGCCCCAGCGGTCTGGAGGCAGCGCCAGCTGCGTCGACGTGTGGCGGGGCAGAGGGTCCAGCGGCTGTGGTGCTATCTCGTAGCGGTGGGGTGAGGACGAGGAGCCATTTTCTCTCTGGGCTCCGTTTCCGGATACGGAGCCTGTCCTCTTTCCGTGCTAGGCTGCCCTGGCCCAGGCCTGCGCCGTGCGCATAGCGGTGTGCACCGTGCCGCGGCTACTGCACGCACAGCTGCCGGCGACGACAAAAACCGCGCACGGCTGGCTGGCCACACTGTCCGGCCGTTTAGCTCAGGGACTTCTCGCTCAAGCCTCAAAAGGTCGCGCTAAGAGCCTCCACCCCGCTTTTTCCCTCCCGGTGGGTGGCGCTAGCAGAGGCGCCGTAGCTCTACAGCGTATGGAAGACGATGGAAAAAGGCGTCTAGGGTGTCTAGGGTCTCTACTCTGTACACATCCTTGGGCCGCCCGCCAGAAGAAGGGCAAGGCCAAAAAGAAGAAAAAAAAAACCCTTATGGCGCTAGCAAGGACGCTATCGGGGCCTTGGCCAGCAAACCGGAACCATCCACGAGGCGCCAGCGGCCGCCCACGAGGGGGGGGGAGCAAAGCCCAAAGCCGCTCTTCGCTCGTCTGGTCCGTTTTAGCTCCGTTTTGCACATTTGCCATTTTGTAGGCCCCGTCTCCATCGAGAACTTTTTTGCCCGCCTCAAACTTGTGGACAAGGGCCCTCCTCCGCCAGCCCCCCCCCCCCGTCTAGCACGAGCGAGCAGACCGCTGGGTTGTGACTGCCATCTTAGTTATGACCTTTAATTTTATTTCCCTTTCCTTCCCCTTTTGATCCGAGATACTACTTATCCTGCTCTGCTCCTTCCCTCCTCCCGTCCTTTCTGACTCGATTGTCGCCTGCTCCTGCCGCATCTTTGCCCAGCAGCTCTTTCCTCCTCCGCCGACCTCTCACGTGGCTCCCAATCCTGCTCGCATCCTGATCCGCATCCCATCCGCGTCCTCACCCGCGTCCTCACCCGCGTCCTCACCCGCGTCCTCATCCGCATCCCTGCTCGCAGAGACCTGCTCGCTGCGCACACCGGTCCCCCGGGCTCTCGCCTCGCATACCGCATACACCAGCACGCCAGCCAGACTTGTCGCGCTGTCAGTGGGTTCGGACGAAGGAGCTGGGACGCCGCCCGTCTTTCGACGCCAGCCAACCGGAGCGTGCAGACTGGGGTGTGATTTCGGACAACTCAGCAGCCACACGACTGGCCACACGACTGCCCGTGTCCAACGGAAGAGACGCCCGGCCTGTCACTGTACAGCCGAGGAACCAGCACGGGGGGACTCTGCCAGGTCTGCCAGACGGCCACACTGCCAGGACGGCCAGGACTGCCTTACACGTAGCCAGTCTGCTCGCCAACCAATTGCTTGCCCTGTTTGCTCGCCCGCCAGCCACGCCCGTCTCTGTTTGACTTTTCCTCTCCCTTGCTCCTCGGCAAGCATCTGTTGGCGCGTGAACGCCGCGACCTGCTCCCCACGCCGCCGCTCTGTGGTTACCCAACGAAACGACGCACCACCTCATCGCTAGTGAGAGCAGAAAGCTGCGTGCTCGCTTAGGACACGGCAACGCACAGGACTATAAAGGAAGAAACACGGACTCGCAGCCCATGACGACGGCCAGCAGCTGCCATACGCGTCGCTTAATCCTATCTCATATTACCACCCCCCGAGACGTCACACTATTGCCACTCTTCTCGCCGACCGCCTTTTCCCTCACTGTCGTCACCGACCGTTTCCGCTCAGCACAATACTAGCATGTCGCCCAGGTTGAGGCCGCTGCTTCTGCCAAGACTGGTGGAGCGCCGCAAGCTCGACGACGCCCAGACGCCTCTCGAACCCGTCGACGGCTCGTTTGTCTTCCTCGTCGACAACACCTCCTCGTCGGACCTCAACTCGCCCGCCACGCCCACCTTCTCCCACCGCAGCGCTCTCGGCCACCTGCGATGCTCCAGCTCCTCCTCCTCTCTCGACCTCGCCACGTCGTCGCTGCCTCTGCCCGACTGTGCCATCCCCCCAATATGTCTTGGTCCCACCGCCAACAGCGTGTCTCCGGCACCGACCGCCCACTCTGTTGGCAACGTCTCGAAGCGGCTGCTGCCAGACGTCCAGGAGGAGGACCTGCTCGAGAGAGACGACGAGTGCAGCCTGTACGATGAGGACGGCCTGTATGAGGACGACGACGAGGATTTCGCCGCCTTTCCCGACACCCCGAATCTCTACGGCTGTCTATGTAAGCATTGCCGTCCACCTGCCTCCCATGGCAACCGCAGCTAACCCCTCCCAACAGGCGACGAGCCCTGCTTCCACGGCCGCGAAGACGAGGTCGGCGCGCAGAGCTTTGATTACGACTATGGCTTCTCGAGCGACGGGGACAATGCGCGCACCAGCATGCGCTCCGACTCGCGGAGGAAGCGCTATGGCAGCCGCCGCAACGGCAGCCGCAGCGGCAGCATGTCCGGCAGCATATCCGGCACGGGCACGGACTCGGCCCGCATGGGCTCGCCGTTTGCGAACCTGACGCTGCGGGTAGGCTCTCGCATCCACGCCCTCTCGCGCTGGCGCAGCGGCAGCAGCGGCAGCCCCCGTTCGGGCGGCAACGCATACGCCAACCTCATCGGCGCCCCGGCCTCTGAACCGGCTCTTCTGCCGTCCCTCTCCCGCGTCCCCTCCCGGTCCCCTTCCAACCGCTCGTCTCTGTCCATGTCTCGCAAGCCCTTTTCTATCAGAGAGCTTGCCACGAGCGCGTCTTGCTCCTACTACGGCAGCACCGACAGCCTGCCTCCTGCGGCTCTCGCTCCCACTTCCACCAACGGAGCTGCAGCTTCCTCCTGCGTCGGCCTCTCGATCGACATCTTGGACATGCAGGAGGACGACGTGCGGCACAGCATGGAACGCGACCGGGCCAAGGCGACCACGCCGCTGCTCCCGCCTCTGTTTCTGGACCGCATGCCGCCGTCGCCTCCCCCAACATCTGTCTACTCGCCGCCCCCGTCGCTGCAGACATCCCCGGTCCTCATGGCACCCGCTGGCGGCATGTTCCCCGACGCCATCTCCATGGTGGCGTCGGCGACGACGTCGCCCGTGGCCTCGGACACGGCCGTCTTCTCTGGCCCGCCTGTGCTGAGCCGCATCAACACGACGACTGCCATCATGTCTTCCATGTCGCCCATGGAGGTGCTTCCGTCGCCGCCGCTGAGCACGAAGCAGTCGGTCTCGTCCTTCCGGCCGTCGCACGTGCCGCACCTCAGCATCTCGGGCGCGTCGTCCAGCGGCAGCATGATGTCGCCAACGCCCATGTCTCCCCAGTCGGCGGGGCCGACGTCGGCGCCCAGTCTCGAGCTGCACGACGAGTGGTCGGACCTGCTGGGCCACGCCAACTACACGATCCTGCCGCGGCCGTGCCGCCCGACCGACGCGGTGAGCATGGAGGGGCTGCTGTCGCTGCGGGCAGACTGGAGCCTGGCGCGGGTCAACTACACGAAGCACCTGATGCGCGTCGGCGAGCACTACGGGACGACTTCCAACACGTACATGCTGACCGAGGCCAAGTGGGCCGAGACGGAGCGGGCGTGGCGTGCCGTGCACGACGGCCTGGTGGCCGACTGCGTGGAACTGGGCTCGGACATGTCGGCGCTGCCGCTGCCCGACAACGTGTCGTCGGTGGTGCCTCGGATCCTGGACGCCCAGGGCAAATTCCCAAACCTGGGCGACGAGGACATTGTGGGCCCGATGGAGAGGGCGGCATCGGCGGCCTGCTTCCCGGATGATCGGCATGGCTCTGCCCGATTCTGGCGGAGCCTGGCCGGAAAGGTCGGACTGCGAAAGTGAAGCCGACAAGAGGAGACGAGAGAGACAGACGAGAGAGACAGACGAGACGAGACGAGAGGGGACGACGAGTACGAGCGCCTTGAATGGGCTCGGGACTCGGAACCAGACTTACTAGAGAGCTGATGACAACATCATATGGAAACTTGCCGGCCTTGCAACGATACACTCTTTTTACGACGTTGAAATGAAACGACGACACTCTTTACGAAAACCGGCCCGTGGCCGACGACACTCCTTAACGAAAACCGGCCCGTGGCCGACGACACTCTTTAACGAAAACCGGCCTGTGGCCGATGACACTCCTTACGACAGCCTTATGATGGTGCTTGCGGCACCTGTTGACGACGCTCATTTTGCTTGCTTTTTGTTATTCGCGCCTTGTCAATGATACCCCTGACAGCCATGAATTATTCTGCTCTAAGCCACACAGAAGAAGGACTTCAAATTAAAAGTAATGATATATAAAGAAAAATAATAAGAAAACCACACACAACACAACACAATCTGATATCAATCCGTGACTCCCATTCGTATTCGACCTGCAGCGCCACCTTGGCTCAGGTCCAGTAGCGGCCCCAGATGGCGTATTGCTCGGCCGAGCCACGGAAGCGAAAGGGCAGCTCGACAATCTCGGCAAAGCCCTCGGCAGCGCGCGGCTCCTTGAAGCGCGCAGAGAAGCCGTTGAAGGCGATGCGCGGCAGGGCCTCGCGCCGTTCGGGGTTCATCTGGGGGGTGTTAGCAGAGGAGAGGTGGTGGGAAGTGACGGCGTTCCATGCAGACAGCTCACAGTGTCGTTTAGCGCTCGCACGGCGTCATTGTGTTCGCAGACAGACAAGTCCGTCCGGAACCAGAGGCAGCGGATGGGCACGTCGTGCTTGGCCGCGAGGGCCACCCATAGGGCACGTGTGGCCGGGTCGGCATTGGTGTTGTCTGGCGTGTCAGAAAGGAGTGATAGGGGCGAGGGGCGAGGGACAAAGGGGAGCGTACCTATGGCGACTGAAGAGCCCTGCTCGAGGAAGGCCGTGGCTGCCTTTAGGCACTTTTCCTTTCTGCGAGATTAGTCAGCAAATCGTTAGTCAGCAACAGAGGCACAGTGTGCTGGGCGGCCAGAGGCAACCCACGTCTTGAGCGTGTCCTGGTTGACGCGCTGGTAGCCGAGCGGGGCCAGACAGTCGCGGAAGAAGGAGCTCTTGCCGGCGGCGGGCGGACCGCAGAAGACGACGATCTCGGTGGCGGTGGCCTTGGGCAGGGGGCCAGCGTCGGCGTCGTCGGCAAACGGGTGGGCGGCGGGGTCAAAGGAGCGCGCAAACGGGCGCGGGGCCTCGCCGAGAAAGTACTCGTCGGGCGTGAAGAAGGCGATGCCGACGTTGCTGGCCAGGTTGCGGTCGCTGCAGCTAAAGTCCTTTGGCAGGGCGCGGCCGCTGCGGCTGGCGTCCTTGGGCACGGCCGGACGTCCGGCGGCGTCGCCGACAAAGAAGCTGGCGGCGAGGTCGATGGCCGTCCCGTCGTCGTTATCGTCGTCGTCGTCGTCGTTGCCGCCGTCGTTATTGGCACTGTCCTTCCGGCAGTCGGCGGTCATCTCGCGCCACATGCCGGGCCGGGGCTTGCGGAAGTGGTCCTTGCCGGTGGCCGCGTACAGAAGCACGGGCAGGTCCAGCTGGGCCAGCATGGCGCCGCACTTGTGGCGGAAGTCGGCGAGACGAGCCCGCGCCGTGGCCGCGTTGTTCTTGCCCGCCTTTTTGGCCGCCGCCGCCTTGCCCTGGTCGGGATGCAGCACGATGCCGCCCTGGTTGGAAAAGATGACGAGCCGGTAGCTGCAGCCGGTCAGGCCCCCGGAAACAGGAGAGAGATGCCCAGGACGGCCACGTACCCCTCTTCGTGCAGCGTCCGCAGCCGCGTCGGCACGGTGCTGTGCCACCACTTCCAGTCGGCGCCGTCGCCCGCGTGCTTCTTGCCCGAGGCCGTCGTGATGAGCGTGTCGTCCTGCGCGACGCGGGGTCAGCCGGCGACGTCTACGCGCCCATCCGCCGGCAGACAGACACGTACCAGGTCAAAGGCGGCAATCTTGAGTCGCTGTCGCTCGCCTGTTGCTGCGGCCGGGGCGGATCCAGAGGGTGTGTCGAGAGGCTCGTATCGCGCGACGAGGAGCGTTGTCGGCGAGCCGCGGCCGGGCGCCCGCTCGGCCCACACGACGCGGTCCTTGGGCTTCTGCGACGTCGGCGTGAAGAAGCTGGCCACGGTGCTCTCTGCGGTGAGGGAGAAGCGGGTCAGTCAGAGCTCTGTCTCTCTCTCTCTCTCTCTCTCTCCCTGTCGCGTTGCCTCACTGGATGTGCTGCTCTGGATTCTGCGCTTCGTCGGCGGCGGCGAGATGGCCGAGTCGTGCTCGTCGGCGCGGCGCTTGGACGACAGCGCCGGAGACGCGGCTCGCATTGCGCGCGGAGAGATGCGTATTCTCAGAGGCATTCTGCGTCGTTGGCTGCGTCGATGTGTGAGGTCGGAAGGCTCGTCGATCAACGGAAAAGACGCGTTGTGGGGAAGCCATAGTGTGGGGGGCAAGGGCCCACAAATCGAATGGCTAGCAGTCAGGCAGCAAATCGTTTAGAGGGCAGCTGCTTCCCACCGCAATAGCCAAGATGCCTGGCCTAGAAGACACGTTTGTATGCTGCCCCCTCTCCGCAGAGAAGGTCTTGCTAATACGTACGGAGCAGATACCACTGGGGGTTCGTTGTCGGCCCCAAGGATGAGCCTGCCGAAGGAGGCCGGGGCCACCGCTTTCATGCTAAAGAAGTCATGGCTGTGGCCGACGGAGAGCTGCAGTCGAAGTGGACCTTTGAGGAGCGGACCACCACCTTGGAGCCCGACTCGATGCTGCTGGTTCGCATCGTCGTTGGCAAGATTACGAATCGGGGCAGACTGCAAATGGTCTTTGCACAAACGCCAATCAGGCAAGGACAGCCGGGGTGGAACTGCGTCGCGTGGGTGCAAGAGGCCTACGAAACGGCCGTGGCCAATGGCACCGTGCTGGGAACTACTGCCGGCGACTGGACAAAGGTGCGCGATGCAGCAATGCGCTACGTCGAGGAGAAGAAGAAGGCACATCGGTTTGATGGGCAGGGAACGTACAACACCAAAAAGGTGCCGACGTGGGATATGCTTCAAGGCAAGGATATTTTTGCTTGAATAGGAGAGAGGTGGATGAAGAAGACAGAAGAGACAAAGTCGTGTTGCTGCATGTGAGATGACGTCTTGGGAGAACTGCTGATGAAGTCACAGATGGAAGCTTCCGCTGTGTTGGACCTGAACGCTACTTGGACTATAACAGCAGAAGGCCTACTGGCTTGCTCCCTCCATCTGGTCTACTCTCACGAAGGTCCCCAGCTGGCTCTCACCAAGCAGTTGGAGTCCGCTCGCACCATAATCCACAGCTGGTTCGCATTGAGAAGTTTTCTATCTATAGCAAACGTCTGGATTGGGGTACTAATCAAGCACGGAGTCAGCGCTGTGTTACTACTGAAGCTCGACGAGAACACGTACCGAGGCTTGCTCGAGCCGCCCTTGAGATCCAGGCAAGTACTGGTTTTAACGTTTTGGATACTGCGACCGTTAGTCGGTGTGGTATTGGGCGGACTTATCTTTTTGGCTTACCAGAAGACGCACCCTTCGTTCGTCACGTCCAGCAGATGCCAGAGCTGGTTGTCCGTTTCGGCGCCTTCAAAGCATTGCATATGGATACTGTTGGCTGAAGAACCGCCGGGCAAGTCTATGTAGGCTGTCATTAGAATTAGTAGTTGCGTACCAATGAGACATAAGGTGAATAAAGGCCTACTATTAAACCGGACATTCTGGATCCTGTAGACGGGGCGGATGCTGAGGCTTGCACATCTTATCAGCCTCCATTGCTGGTTCTGGCCCCGGTGGAACGAGTACCCAATCATCTTGTTACCATTAGACGAGCCACCTGCGGCTCCGGTTAGTGGGAGTGTGACGGGATCCGGGATGGGAGGTGCTTGCCGCTTAAGGTAAGGTCCAGCGCCAAGCCATTGCCATAGTTCAGGAAGCTGACGATTGCACCGTCCAGGGAGTGTTCGCAGCACATGTTGAGTGTGAAAGGGGTATAATGACGAAGACGATGTGGACGAGTCAGAAGAGCTGTGAGTTATGTTCCTCCGGAGGTCGTGAGGCCTATATATATACCCAATCGGAAGGCGATAGTGTTGGCCCTAGCATTGCTTCTTTTTAAGAGCTGCTAATTACGCTTGAAGAACGTGCTGTCGACACCGTAATCTGTTCATAAGAGGAATAACACATTAGGTAGGGGGCCCTCTAACCGCCCCAAACTCGACGAGTACTACGTGTACCGCCCTTTCCTTACGCATGTGCGTTTCTATGTTATTTCCTTCCATTTAGGCCAGACTGGACCCATACTCGAGAGCAAATAGCCTACGTTAAGTAAAGGCTGCTAGACTGCACTAATCGCTCTGCTTTTTGTTGTCATATATGCGGCAGAAACGTGGCACCAATTCGCTGTAAGATAGTACTAGCGTGTCTGCTATTAGTGGATTAGGTGCCGATATCAGTCTTTTCCCAACATGATACGTGCCACGTCATGGTCACGCGGTCGTCTCAAGAAAGGGGAAGAGATTGCCAGTTCAGCATGCAGACTCGGAGCTGAGCTATGAGCTGGATAGGCGCAATTGGCTGCGCACGCGAGTGCAGCCGGTCATGCATTATACGGCCTGTCGTGGCGCTTTACGCTGGGACGAAAGAGAAAGAGGGAGAAGCAAGACGTTACAAGCGAGTCATTCAGAATTGCATTGAGCGGTAATAATACAATATACTATACAATGTAAGATACTATGCAATGTACTATACAATATACTATACAACATACAAAAGATACACGTAGCAGGACTCTCCCCTATAGCCAGACGCTGGTGTTGGAGCGGGAGTCGACGGCGGCCTGACGCATGAGAGTGTCGAAGAAGGCCATGTCGACGCCCTGAAAGGCCCACTGGTCGGTGCCGGCAGTCGGGCCGGGACAGGGGGTCTGCAGCGGCATGGAGGGCGGGCAGGAGGAGGGCAGGGGGTCAGGGGTGAAGGCGTGGTGGCCTTGGCCGTGGCCGTCGGCGGCCAGCGGAGGCAAGAGGCTGGTGCCAAAGGGGGAGTGGGGGACGGACGGCAGGCGGGAGGGAGCAGTGGAGGCAGCGGAGGGGGGGGTGGGCAGGGGGTCGGCGGTGGGCAGGGGGGGATGGGCCTCTTTGGTGATGGCGCCGTTGCTGGCGATGGTGATGAGGCCGACGTAGGGGACGGAGATGCGGAGGCGGCCGGCGGACTGGACGTCATCGGCGCAGGAGGCGAGGGAGTGGTGGGCGCCGCTGGCGGCGGCGTCGGCCTCGATGGCGAGCAGCTGGCGGACGAGGCCGACGCTGGACTCGCTGACGGCGTCGCTGTTGAGGCGGGCGACGCGGGCCATGTTCTCGACGGCCTCTTCGGTCATGGCGCGGTCGGAGAGGCGCTGGTGGGCAAAGAGGTTGGGATGGTTGGGGTGGTTGGGATGGTCGGGGTGGTTGGGGTGGTCGTCGGCGTCGTCGCCGCGGCGGGCGGCACGGTGGCCGTCGATGTGGACGAGCAGGAGGGTCAGCGAGGCCATGAGGGCAAAGAACTCGGCGAAGCGGCAGCAGCAGGCAATGTTGTTGTAGGAGCGCAGGGCGACGTAGCGGACGAGGACCTCGCGGCTGGCGCTGACGCAGGCGATGCGGCTGTAGTGCTGGGAGGCGTGGCTGGCATGGGAGGCGTGGCCGGCGTGGTCGTCGTCGCTGGGACGCATCATGTAGGGGAGGTGCAGCTGGTTGAGCAGGTTGTAGTAGAAGGCCTGGTAGATGAGGCGCATCATCTCCCAGACGCCGTGGTCGGCGGCGGCGTCGGCGGCGGCGAGGTTGGGCGGCAGCCACCAGCGGGCGGGCAGGGTGGCGGCGATGGCCTGCATCTCGCGGTCGACGCGGAGGGTGGTGGCGTAGTCGTCGGGGCGGGGGCCGCGCTGGTTGCGGTCGAGCACGTAGGAGGTGAGGCGGCTGAGCTGGTGCTCGAGGCGGCCCATGGGGGAGTCGTTGCCGACGGCGTCGGCCTCGGGGATGGGGGCGTCGGGCGCGGTGGGCGGCAGGCCGAGCAGGAGGCAGAGGGAGCGCTCGTTGGAGAGGAGGCGGTACCAGAGGAAGAGCGGGTTGACGGGGGTGGCCGTGGAGGGGGGGGACGGCCGGCCGGCGGCCGTGGCGGCGGCCGTGGCGGCGGCCGTGGAGGCGGCCGTGGAGGCGGCCGACGTCGGCAGGCTGTTGGGGATGCGCATCAGCTGGGCGAGGGCGAGGCCGCGGCGCCAGGTGAGCCAGGAGCGGCGCAGCTGGCCCGAGTTGGCGCGGTACATGGCCTCGAGCATGATGCACTCGAGGCCCTCGAGCCGGTCGAGCGAGCGGTCGCGCGCGTTGTCGAGCGTGTCGAGCAGCTCGTCGTTGCGCGTGACGAGCGCGATGGCGGTGTCGCCGAGGCGGGCGGCCAGGGCCGGCGCCGGCTCCGACAGCGCGCCGAGGCCCTGCTGGGCGCGCGGGTCGGAGATCTGCAGCACCACGGCCAGCACCAGCATCTGGCGCGCGATGACGACGGGGTGCGGCGGCGGCGACGCCTGCAGGGACGGCCGCGCGCGCAGGCCCGTCGTCGGCCAGAAGCCGTGCTCGCGGATGTCGCGCTGCGGCCGGAACAGCAGCTGGCAGTGGCTGTACGCGTCGGCCGTGCAGCTGGCGATGATGTCCAGGTCCGCGGCCGACGGGAACGCGGCCAGCAGCGCGCGCGCGAGCTGGTCGCCGCTGGCGCCGGGAAGCAGCGGCAGCAGCGGCAGCAGCGGTAGTAGGCCGGGCGACGTGGTGGCCGACGCCGACACCGACGAGGCCGACGTCGCGCTGCTCGCCGGCGTCGTCATGCCGGCGAGCACGGGCGACGACCCGGTCGACGGGCCCGCCAGCGACACGTCCACGCCCGCCACCGCCCCCTCCCCCGACACGCCCTGTCGCGCCAGCCGCCGCACCATCGCCTCGACCCGCACGATCCGGTCGCCCACCAGCCGCCGCTGCGCCTCGGCCGCCGTCGTCTCCTCCGGGAACTCCTGGCCCACGCACCGCAGACAGCGCCGCGTGCAGCCCACACAGGTCGCGTCGCCCGCCGCCGCAAACGTGCAGCGCACCTTGCGCCGCTTGCACTCCCAGCACGTGTGCGTGCCCTTGCGCACCTTGCGGCGCCGCACCTGCTGCTGGGCCTGGCCGTGGCCGTGGTCGTGGTCGGCCCTCCGCGGCGGCTCCGAAAACTGTGGCGCAGACTGTGGCACAGACTGTGGCGCAGGCGACTGGCCCGACGATGACATCCTCGATTGCTGTCCTTGCTGTCCTTGCTGTCTTGTGCGCCGCGAGTGCGGTCGTGCAGTTCTTGTTTTCGTGCTTCTTCGCCCTCGTCCCGGCTGCGCGCCATCCCCTGCCAGTTATACCCTCCGCCGAGAGCCCGAAATTGGTAAGAATCGCTCATTTGTAAGCCGCCTGCAGCCCCGCCCGAACTTTCGGCGGTCGCAGCCAAGGCAGACACGGGCCTAGACCGCTAGCGGACCCACCCGCGTCATTGTGACTGCAGGCTGCTTCGGCCGTGTCCAGCGGATCTTGCAGCTTACAGCCTTATCGCCGGCGCTGTGGGCCTTGGCCGGGCGTGTGTTGCTCCGACCTGCAGCGCGTCGAGCATGGCGGCTGGCGTGTGCTGCCGGAGATGGGGAGGCGTATATATGTCGGGGCTACCTCCTCTGGACGTTGTCTGCAGCCGAATCGTGACCAAAATCGCATCGAGGAAACCCGTGAACAGAACCCCCCCAACTTCCACTGACACAATGGCCACGACTGCCGACACCCTGACCGTCCCCACGCAGCCCGAGGACCTCACCTCGTCGCAGGCGTCCTACACCTCTGTCGACATGGAGAAGAAAGACCTCGGCGACACCGAGGACGAGGACCGCGGCACCGTCTCGGCCAAGACGGCCGACGACGACGACGACGACGAGTATCCCAAGGGCGCCAAGCTGGGCATCATCGTGCTGGCCCTGTGTCTGTGCATCTTTCTGATGTCGCTCGACTTTGTGCGTGTTGCCCTCTATGTTGGCCATCCTGGCCATGTGGCTCCTAACCATCTCCCTGACTCTCCCTGACTCTCCCCGACCCTGACTCTCCTTGACCCTGACCTCCCTGACCTCCTGACCATCTCCCTCACCTCCCTCACCACCTCCCTCACCTCCCTCACCTCCCTCACCTCCCTGACTCCCCCTCACCATCTCCCTCACCATCTCCTCTCTAACAACCGCCCCAGACCATCGTCGCCACCGCCATCCCCAAAATCACAGACGAGTTCCACGGCCTCAGCGACGTCGCCTGGTACGGCTCCGCCTTCTTCCTCACCGTCGGCGGCTTCCAGTCCTCCTGGGGCAAGGCCTACAAGTACTTCTCCCTCAAGTACTCGTACCTGGCCTCCATTGTCATCTTTGAGATTGGCAGCCTCGTCTGCGGCGTCGCCCCCAACTCGCGCGCCCTCATCGTCGGCCGCGCCATTGCCGGCATCGGCGCCGCCGGCATCGGATCCGGCTCCTACACCGTCATCGCCGTCACCGCCAAGCCCAAGAACCGGCCCATGTTCACCGGCATCATCGGCGGCGCCTACGGCATCGCCTCCGTCATCGGGCCCCTCATCGGCGGCGCCTTCACCGACAAGGTCAGCTGGCGCTGGTGCTTCTACATCAACCTCCCCATCGGCGGCGTCGCCGGCCTCATCATCCTGCTCTTCTTCCGCACCCCCTCCCGCGCCCGCCCCGCCGAGGCCCCCCTGCGCGAGAAGCTGCTCATGATGGACCCCGTCGGCATGCTCCTCGTCATGGCCGCCGTCATCTCCTACATCCTCGCCCTGCAGTACGGCGGCCAGTCCGACCCCTGGCGCTCGGCCAAGGTCGTCGGCCTCCTCGTCGCCTTTGGCCTCATCGTCCTCCTCTTCGCCGCCTGGGAGTACGCCAGCGCCGAGCGCGCCATGATCGTCCCCCGCCTCATCGCCAAGCGCACCGTCTGGGTCAACGCGCTCTTCTCCTTCTTCTTCGCCAGCGCCTACTTCACCATCATCTACTACCTGCCCGTCTACTTCCAGAGCATCGACAACGTCAGCCCCACCCAGTCCGGCATCCGCAACCTGCCCCTCATCATCGCCGTCACCATCGCCACCGTCGTCTCCGGCGGCGTCATCTCCAAGACCGGCATCGCCACCCAGTTCCTCCCCGTCTTCACCGCCCTCGCCACCGTCGGCACCGGCCTGCTCTACACCCTCGACGTCGGCACCGCCAGCGGCCGCTGGATCGGCTTCCAGATCCTCGCCGGCTTCGGCTACGGCTTCGTCTTCCAGATCCCCATGATCTACGGCCAGGGCAATGCCGCCCCCGAAGACCTGGCCACCACCACCGCCGTCATCATGTGTGAGTTCTCTCTCCCCTGCGAGCAGGGCCTGCTGGGCTGCCGCTGACCTGCCGCTGACCTGCCGCTGACCTGCCCAGTCTTCCAAACCATCGGCGGCGCCTTCATGCTGTCTGCCGCCCAGTCCGCCTTTGTCAACCACATGCTGTCCGTCCTGCCGTCCCTCGCCCCCACCGTCAACCCGGCACTCGTCCTCGCCACCGGTGCCACCGAGCTCTGGAGCACCTTTCCTGCCGACGTCCTCCCCGGCGTCCTCCAGGCCTACATGTCCGGCCTCCGCGTCACCTTTGGCATCGCCATTGGCAGCGTCGGCATGGCCTTTGTCATCAGCCTCTTTAGCTCCTGGAAGCGCCTCAACGCCGAAGAGCTCAAGAATATTGAAGGGGCCGTGTGAGTGCCGCTCACAGCCAGCATCCCCTGACATTTTCTGCCTTTTTTTGTCTGCCTTTCTTTTGTCTCTGCCTTTGTCTCTACCCTATTGTAATATTAGTCGTTTAGACTTGCATGTCACGGATAGCATTTGGTAAAATCAGATTATGTAATAATGGAATCGCATTTACGTCACAAAGGCCTTGTTCACATGACACCGCGTCGAGACGCCTTGTAGCGTGTAGAAAATGCCACACCAATCGGCCGAAAATTATTGCCATCTTACACGTCTCCTCTGCTACACCGTACATAATTAGGGGAAAATATCACATAGCGGGACGGTGACTCACCTCGGAGCCCAACCAGGAACCCGTCCGAGTCGACGCTTACGGCAGGTAAGACATCTCACCAATAAAGCCGTCTTGGCTAGCCAACAGACCATCCTTTTCGTCCGCCGCTCGGGGGAGAGCCATTCTCCCGGGCTTATCTCCACCCGTCCTGTTTATCTACATCTTTTCAAACATCTTTCCGATGCACCACGACGCTTGGTAAGCCTCCTTTGGTAATGCTCTCTATTCGGCTAGTTAGTACTGCGCTTATTTGAAAAAGTACGTCAGATCCTTCTCTTCTCACCAATCGGTGGCCAAGACAAGCTGCCGTGTTTTACTTTCATGTATTTTGTCCGAGGCAGAGACGCGCCAAGTGCTTTTTTCCCGCTCCAGCACACCGTCATTTGATTTGTAACACAATATTCGTAGCCCATCAATGACAACGAGAGTCTGCTGCTCTACGACCCACTTTGGATGTGTTGTTCGGAGCTGATACAACGTGGCTTGATTTAGCTTACGTATGCACAAGGGAAGGTAAGAATGTAAGATGCCCATTTTAAGCATGCTCGTGCAGGTGCCGAAGAACACGGTAGAAAACCGGCATTGCCGATCTCTTTGATACCAACGATGCCTATTTTAGAAGCGCGAATCAGCGGCGAGTATCCCCTTCACGCCCAAACGATAGAGGTCACATCACCCCTGAGTGTCCAGACCCGCGAGATACAAGACAGGCCTGCTGTCGCATTCAGATCGTACTTTTCCTTCATCAACTTTACAATACACGTTTAGAACATCTATTTATTCAAAATTCAGACCCATTTTAGATTACATTTTTACCTTTAAGGTTAGGTCTCTGTCTCAATTCTTTGCTCCCGACCCAGCGACGACAGCTATGGGCTATCTAGAAGAGATGTGTCTTGCGGCTTCAAACTATTGATCTGCTCGTATAGAAGACATGGATTTCAAAAGGTCCCATTTTAAAACTATTGATTTGATTTTCGATGTCTGCTCTACCAGGTACACAGTAGATTTTGGATCTACTACTTGAAGCAACCCCTGAACAGGCGCAGGGAATCTGACATCTCAACACGCGTGGCTCTGTTCAGGTAGTCTGTGCGCAGTCTCCTTTGTGCATTATGCTGCGCATCTATAGCTAGTTTTCTTGGCCATTTTCAGGGAACGGCTTACGGAGTAGGTGAGAGTGGATCGGAATATTGGCCGAGTGTACAGAGTCCTTGTGGAAGAAGAACCTAGTCGACAACCGTGGATGCCTTATTGTAACGTAGCATTTTCGGTTAAGCTTGAGGGAAAACAAAATAAAGGCATCTTGCTCTGCACATAGTAAGATAGTTTACCCCTATTAACTCATTTAACATACAATCTTCCGGTCAAGCTCCGCTTCTAGCCAGACGGTGACTCTTGGTCTATGGTACAATGTCCTCAACTGACCCATTTCGACCGCGCCGAGCGCGATTACATTCAGACTGTGCAGGCGATTCCATGGAGGGAAAGAAGAGACGATTACGAGTTGGCTAGGATAAAGTCAAGAATGGTCAGGTTCGGACCCTTCCAGTTCTTCCGGGCCCAGCCGAACCAGAGAGCCACGGTGACAATGAGGACGAAGACCATGACGGGTCCGCCATAGTTCATGTTGGAAGCAGTCACGGGAATGGCCTCGGGGAAGGGGAGGAAGACGATGATGTAGAGCGTGTAGACGAGGGCGAAGGCGTTGATGGAAGCGCCGTACCGCCCGAGGTTCCACTCGCCCAGGGTGAGGGAGTCCGACTTGTAGCGGG
This sequence comes from Grosmannia serpens, assembly GCA_029299595.1. NCBI lineage: Eukaryota > Fungi > Ascomycota > Sordariomycetes > Ophiostomatales > Ophiostomataceae > Grosmannia > Grosmannia serpens. The sequence goes on from JANSMH010000021.1 coordinate 22,998, forward strand.
CATACAGGATGCTGGCTATAGCAATGGCATAGCTCAGGTAGAGGGCCAGGGACGACAGGGCGGTGATGCCTCCAAAGGCAATGTAGCTGCCGCTGCCGATGTTGAGGAGGCAGAGCGCGCAGACGAGAAACACGGTCATGATGATGGAGCGGGTGGGGACGTGCTGCTTCTGGTTGACGTGGGCAAAGTACGCGGGCATGCCGCCGTCGCGAGCCCAGGCCCAGGTCAGACGCGAGACGGACGCGATGTTGGCCAGGTTGACGCTGAAGGAGATGACGAAGAGGCCTGTGACCATGGCGGTGGTGCCGGCCTTGGAGCCGGTGACGCTGAGCAGGATGGCGAGGATGGGGCTGGACGAGTTGAGGGCGTCCTCGACGGAGCCCATGGTGAGCAGGATGATGTTGACCATGACGAAGCCGAGGCAGCCGTTCATGAAGATGGACCAGAACATGGCGCGAGGCACGGCGGACTTGGCCTTGCGGGTCTCCTCGCTCATGTGGATGGCGCTGTCGAAGCCTGGGAGGGTCAGCAGGGGGGAGCAGGGGGAGCAGGGAGACGGGTGCGGGAGACGACGAACCGGTGAAGCTCCAGACGCAGGTGAGCATGCCCAGGTTCCAGGCGATAAAGGTATCGGACCAGCCCGAGGCGATGTCGCGCTCCAGCCAGAAGCTGCCGTCGTGGCGGGTGCCGAGGACGCAGAGCACGACGACAAAGACGACAAAGAGGCAGACGTGCAGGACGCCGGCGATGAGCTCGATCCAGGGGATCAGCCAGAAGGTGTACATGTTCATGAGGCCCTGCATGACGCACATGGCGATGACGAGCAGGGACGTGTGCCAGCCGCCGGGGACGTAGCTGTCGTTGTTGAGCTGGATCATGGACTCGAGCAGGATGATGGTGACGTTGGCGATGCCCGCCAGCAGCGAGATGTAGCCGAACCAGGTCGACCAGCCCTGGACGTACGTGGCGAAGCGCCGGACGCGTGCGGGAGCCAGATGGTAGGTCCAGTGGTACTGGGCGCCGGCGACGGGCTGGATGGACGCCATCTCCCCCAGCGAAGCGGCCTGGGCCATGGCGCCAAAGAAGACGATGACGAAGCTGAAGATGAAGGTCTGCGGGCCGCCATTGTAGAGGGCAAAGTACATGTTCCTGGAGCCTTGTTAGGGGACGGGGGACGGGGGACGGAGGACGGTGGACGAGTGCGGGATGAGCCGGGACTCACGTGCACATGCCTTCCCAGAGGGACATGTAGGTCAGGGAAAAGGCAAAGAGCTGGGAGAAGGAGAACAGCTTGCGCGTGCGCGTCTGGCTGTAGACCCCTGTGCCGCTCTCGTTCTTGCCGGAAACGTCCACGTTGGACTCCATCTTGTTGACCTGATCAGGACGCAGATGGATGCTCTCTTCCTTGGCCATGGCGGGCAGACAGTAAAGGCGTAGAGGCAGAGACGGAGCAGAAAATCAAAAGAGCTAAAGGAAGAACAACAACAACAACAAAAAAAAGCCAGAACGAGGGACAAGAAGAAATAAAACGCGGCAGGAGCAAGAAGCTGAAAGACAAAAGATAAAAAGGGCCCCCCCCCTGCCCGGTCGTCTAGTAGAGAGGGGTGTCTGCACGTATTTATCACGTCGTATTGCCTCTGCTTGGCGCAGGATGCATATTTCTGCAATAGGGATTTTTGCTTTCGGAAGCTTACGCATGCGTTCGCTGCAGGTGTGTCTCTGGGAATACGACCTGGGAGGAGGCATCGGGACACCCAGAGTTTCGGCGTCTTTCGCCCAACCCACATTGGATGGAGGCACTCAGACGCTGACAGCACCACCAGTTGCCTGCGCTAGTGACCCAAGTCGGCTCCGATCAAACGTCAATTAAATTGTACGAGCAGGTCCTATGTATAGGGGACGGATCCGCACATGGCAAAAGACGGTAGCTGTGGATCCCTAACGTGGCATTTTCAAAGTATAAGAACAAGCCGGCGTCCTGCAGGCTGGACAAGGACGACCAGAGTAAGGGGAAGCAGCCTGATCTCGAGGCGGCACTGGTCTTTTGGGCCCGCCTCTGCTGCCCTCCAATTTTGAGCAGTCCAGTGGCCCAAGGCTGTTTGTCTGTTCCTTTCATATTGTCAGGACATGGCCGAATATTGCTCGTACTGCGGGTATCATGTAGTGCTTGAAGTGGGTACGTTCTAGCCGGCCAGCCCATCTCTTTACATACTCCGTACTGTAAAAAACAAAAAAAAGGTTATTCCGTAACCACAAGCATGAAACTGACTGTGGAGATTCGGGCCGGACAGAAGTCCGGCTCCAGCTTCGGTGCATCTGTAAATTTCCCAAAGCATGGGTGGGAGAGCGGTGTTCATGCGATCCCGGCCTGTCAGAGTTCCTGATCGGGAGCCGAGATCACCCGATCTATGGCAGGTGAGGTGTTTGGGGGCGCCCGGCCCCTGTCGTCTGCCTTGTTCCCGCTTCTACGTGCGCTAGTGCCGTCGCCGGGGCGAGTGCTAGAAGCGCGTGCTCGTACAAGTACGCGTACTCGTAAGACACATCCCTGTATTTTGTCATCCGCTCCCTTGGGCACACAACAGGGGGGCTGGCAATATTGGTAAGATGGACGGATATCCACTGCGCCTGCCGAGGTGCAGCGAGCCTCCAAGTTCCAGCGCAGAGTTGTGGCCGTTGCGAGATGCTCAGCCCTGAAAGTGCCCAGGCAACAGCTGTTCATTACCGCCCGTATCTATCCTATCGTACACCGTACGCCCCCCTCCGATCCAAACTCGAAGCAGCCCTTTTCCCGGAGCCACGGCCGTGGTCCAACACATGCGTAGACGATATTATACATGCTGATGGTACGCGGCAACGGACGATTCCTGCGAGCCATCGCGTGAGGCCGACGCTCGCTTATGCTCTTCGTATTGGACGTCAAACTCGTCGTATATGTGGACGACGCCCTCGGTCAGGCCCCTGATGCTCTCGGCTCCGCCGGCGGGGCTGTTCTTGGACCGTTGCGCGGCGGACGGGTCGCGGGCGGCGGCCCAGGACGACCCCTGCTTGACGGTGCCGGCGTCGCGGAGGGCGGTCAGCTCGATGCCGGTGGTCTTGCCGCCGCTGCGCAGGTTGTACGGCGCCTGCACGGCCGAGACGGCGGTGGCGCCGAGCAGGCTGTCGACGATGCCCTTGAGGCTGGGGATGCAGGCGGTCAGGATGGACAGGCCGAGCGAGATCTGGTACCAGATGAGGCTGGGCACAACGTGCCACGTGGAGTCGGAATAGTCGTCGAACAGATACGTGGCCGTGGTCAGGCTGGGGATGGTGACGATGGGGACGCTGGGCGACGTGGTTAGCATCTCGGGGCCATGCGCGGCGGCGCAAGGGGGGGGGGGGGGGGGGGGGAGGGACACCAACATGATGCGCGTGCCAAACAGGGCGACGACGATGATCTTGCGCCGGAACGTCGTGTGAACCTGCCACATCATGCCGACGGGCAGGAGGCAGAGCGAGCAGTCGGTCAGGATGCTGATCACGCCGTTGTACAGGTAGATGGGGCCGCGGCTCGGGCACTGCTCCTTGCTCAGGGCTAGCCAGGGCTTGGGCAGGTGACACTGGAAGAGAATGGCGAAGAAGCCGCTGACGGCCCAGGCCAGGACGATGCCGGCCAGGACGGTGTTTGCCACCTTGAGGAGGCCGGTGTGGCTGATTTGGCGGACTAGAAGGCAGAGCGAGATCTTGGTGCACGCCTCGATGAGGACGGCCAGGATGCGAGCGGTATAGACCAGCTGAAGGGTTAGAAAGGAGCATGGAAAGAGGGAAGAGAACATGGGAGATGGGAGGAAAAAAGCAAGAGAGGAAACCCAAATCGACATACCTTGCTGACTCGATCATAGTCCTCCAGGGCAACGGCATCCTGGTGCTGGCCCAGGCCGTGGTTGCAGGCGATAATGACGCAGATGGTCTGGACGAGGTACAGCAGGACGCCGACCAGCAGAACAGAGTCGTGAGACTTGAGCGAGGTGATGTTGAAGCGGATGACCAGCTTGGCGCCGACGCCGAGGACGGCGTAGATGAGAAAGATGACGGCGGCCAGCACGACGAGCCCGGCGTGGTTGGTGTCCGTCAGCGGATAAAAGGGCGCTGCCGCGTCGGGCGTCGCGCCAAGCGTCGACATGTTGAGGGTGTGGATGTGAGAGATCAGCAACAAGGCCGGGTGAGTTACCGACAGCTCAGAAGACAAGGGGGGGAAAAAAAAAAAGAAATAAAAAACACCCCGAAAATTCAAACATGGAAAAGGGCTCAAAGCAGAAAAAGAGCAACGACCGGCAGGGTTTTATCCCAGAGGGCCTGCAGAGCGGATGCCGTCAGAGATGGGCATCCCGTCTGCCTCCCTGGAGGCTTGACCATCTCGACGTGCAGTCTTGTCCCGGCTTTCATTGTTTGTTCTCCCTATTTTCTGTTATCTCTCCTCGCTCGCTGTACCGTAGTGCCGCCTCCGCTCGGCACCACACATTCCAATGACTGGTATCGAGTCAGACGTTGCCGGTGGCCACTCTGCTGCCACGCCTGTGTTCGTATAGCACAAGCAGCAGGTATATTTTCCATTTTGTGCACGGGGCCCGACAGAGTTCGCATCTTCCAGGCCTTGACAGGCTGTTGGACACGACTACGTCGTACCCCATAAAAAAGGGGGGATGGGTTCCCGCAAACAGCATGGTTCGCCCTGGGCCCTGGAATATACGGAGTACGGAGGCTCGCTCGTGGAGACTGGATGAGCCGCTGGCAGAGGTGTTTTTGATTGGTGGCCCCACGCGTGACCGGTCAAAGCGCACGCCATACCTTCTAAAAGTGGACTGCCGAACATAGAGGTTCGAGTGGGTCCGGAAAGGGTTCCGAGCAAGGGCTCATAGCGAGCTGCCCAATGCGGACGACAAGGTGGCTGTGGCTCATTTGCCCTGCAGGCCTGGCTGGCGCCATGGTTCGCAGGAGCAGGAGCAGGAGCAGGTCTATCCGACGGTCGGTGCGGCGGTGTTGCGGCCAATACGAATATCCGCTGCCTTGGACGGCAGCTTTTGGGCCGACCTTGGTCTCTGCGAACGCATACGATTTCGGGTCCGACAGCGGGACAGACCACTTACTTCCCCTACAGCCATGGACCGCAGCGACAGGCAGGACGAGGCCACGGCGCCGCTGCTGGGCCGCGGCAGCAGCAGCAGCAGCAGCAGCAGCAGCGACGGCGACAGCGACAGCAACAGCATCAGCATCGGTATCGGCATCAGCATCAGCACCGCCCACGGCGCCAGCAAAGCAGCCCCCGGCTGGCCGGCCGAGCTGCGGCTGCTGGCCGCGTACTCGCTGCCGCTGGCGGGCACGTATCTGCTGCAGTACTCGTTCACGGTGATCACGACCATGGTGGCGGGCCGGCTGGGCGCGGACGACCTGGCGGCCGCGAGCATCGGCGTGACGACGATGAACATCTTTGGCCTGGCCGTGTTCGAGGGCATGGCCACGGCGCTGGACACGCTCTGCGCGCAGGCCTACGGCGCCGGCCGCCACGCCGACGTCGGCCTGCACGTGCAGCGCATGCTGCTGCTGATGGCCGTGGCCGCCGTGCCGGTCGGCGCGCTCTGGCTGGCCTCGCCGCTGCTGCTGCCGCATCTCGTCCGCCAGCCCGGCCTCGCGGCCAAGGCCGCCTCCTTTCTGCAGCTCAGCCTGCTCGGCCTGCCCGGCTACGCCGCCTTCGAGGCCGGCAAGCGCTTCCTGCAGGCCCAGGGCGGCTTCCGCGCCGCCATGGCCGTCCTCCTCGTCTGCGCCCCCGTCAACGCCCTCCTCAGCTGGCTCTTCGCCTTCCGCCTCGGCATGGGCCTCGACGGCGCCGCCCTCGGCGCCGCCCTCGCCAACAACCTCCGCCCCCTCCTGCTGCTGCTCTACGTCGTCTTCGCCGCCCCCTGGTCCCACGCCTGCTGGCCCGGCCTCCGCCTCCCCGTCCTCTTCCGCGACTGGGCCCCCATGGTCCGCCTCGCCCTCGCCGGCTCGGCCGTCACCCTCGCCGAGTGGGCCGCCTTCGAGATCCTCACCTTCAGCACCTCCTACGTCAGCGCCACCCACCTCGCCGCCCAGACCGTCCTCACCACCACCTCCGTCGTCCTCTGGCACGTTCCCTTCTCCGTCAGCGTCGCCGTCTCCACCCGCGTCGGCCACCTCGTCGGCGCCGGCCTCGTCCCGGCTGCCCGCCGTGCCGCCGCCCTCTATGCCCTCGTCTTTCTCGCCATCGGCCTCCTCGACGGCCTCCTCCTCGTCTCCCTGCGCCACCGCCTCCCGCTGCTCTTCTCCGACGACGCGCCCGTCTGCGCCATTGCCACCCGCTCCATGCTGGCTGTCGGCGCCTTCCAGATCGTCGACGCCGTCAACTGCGGCTGCAACGGAGTTCTGCGCGGCCTCGGCCGCCAGTCGCTTGCCGCCTGGCTCGTCTTTTTCGTCAACTACTTTGCTGCCGTGCCCCTGGCCATCTGGCTCGAACTCGGCCCCTGGCACATGGAGCTGGATGGCGTCTGGATCGGCTTGGGACTCGGCATGACTGCCATTGCTGTCGCCGAGTGTGCCTACATCAAGTTCACGGACTGGACCGTCTGCAGTGCAGATGGCGAAGGGACAGAAGCTGGACCGATGGACTAGACTACAAGCTACTCGTATTAGTGATGCCCCGAGACAAGTCCGTTTTTTGATCCGTATCTCTATCAATCTAATCTGTTGTATCCGTTTGAGTGAAATACACGACCAAGACCGTATCCGCGAACCTCGGTTCCCCCGTTCAGCTGCTCCCTTCTGTCGAGGTTGACATGCAACATGCTTTCCCGTGTGTCTCTCCTGGCCCGCCAGCGGCCACCGTGCCCGAGAACGTGCTGCTACATCACGGCAACGACCCGGACGCGTCGCCGACACGACTCGACTGGCTGGCCCACATTTGACGGCATCGGCGCCCAGCGAGCCCTGGTCGACCACTCCTCCATGGTCTCGGCCCTCTTCTTTCCTGTCAACCTGACGATCCCGGACATCAGTCGGCCACACTGGCCACGGCTGGTGTCTGCCGATGCTGCCGATCTGACGGCCATCCGGCACTACCTCGAGACGGCCGTCAACCACCGCAACGATGCCACCTGCACCGCGCTCTTCCACGTGCGCCATCTCGTCTCTGTCCACCCACCCATGGGCACCGCCAACCGTGCGGCTGCCCTCGCCGCCTCCGTCCACACGCTGCAGTCACTGCAGGGCTCGCTTCAAGAAACGTTCACCCTGCGGCTCGGCAAGATCTGCATGGTTCCCATATGGCCCACGGGCACGGTTGAGCAGTACAGGACGCCGCGCTGCTTCAACGGAACCGACTCGCCGCACAGGAATGGTGTAGATGGTAAGTCCTACACTGTAAAGAAACACTGTACAAATTACCGTGGAATTCAAGTAGCATATTTAGCGTGTTATTGGAGACGTAGTAAGGATAGAAACGACTACATCGTTAGTCTCATGACCGGCCCAGCTTCTCAGGGTTGGCAGAAACGTGAAACCCTCAATAAGCACGGTACGGCTGATTAGAACCAAGCAGAGGCCTGCAGATCAAGGAGAACTTGTAAAGAGACTTCTCTCGGCACTTTTGCTGACCGGCTATATGCGTCATAGTCGTGGCCAATACCCAGCCGTTCCTAAACACACGCCCGTCGATTTGTGCTAAGCTATCTCTGCCGTGTCTCCTCGCTAAAGCTCAGCCATCCTCGTTGGTCCAAGCGAGCTGTGCGGCAATTCCCGGCTGCGGCCATGTCTCCTGATCACTGGTCCAACCTCTACGCACTCCGAAGTTGGGCACCAACGCGAATCGGAGAACCGGGCACCAAGTCTGTCAGATTGGGCAGCAATACCCCGTCACCCGCTGCAGGTTTTAGAACCATGCACCCTTTCGCGACCAAACTCCGCTTCTGGTATCATGTACTATCTCTTGGACTACGGCATGCTCCTTCCAATAGAGAAAAAAAACGCAAAGTTCCCGAGAAGAACTATTGCTCCGACTTCCAACTCTGAGGCTCCGACGATAGTGCATGCGAGACTCCTGGCGGTGGGCCGGATGTCAGAAGGATCTACGCCGGCAGCCCAACAGAGATGTTGGCAGTGGGCTGATGGGTACGCCCAACACCCTTTATTCGACGGGTGCGGCAGCCATGATCACGGATGCTTGTTCGAGGCGGTCTGGACAAAGACAGAGGTGCGGCAGCGGCGACAGCTACAGTACTGCGGTGCTGCGGTGCTGCGGTACTGCTTTCCGTCGTCGTCCACAGAGAGGCCGTGAAAGACGGCCTGTGGCAATTTCGGCCATCTTGATGGCGCAGATCGACAGCCTAGGGATGACGCCGCAGTGTGACTGTCTGCAAAGGAGACGTCGGCCAGGTGATTCGGATGCTAAACTCCCAGATGAACTTGACCATGTGCGTGGTGTCGGTCCTGTCGCCAGTTAGCTGGGACAGCTGCTGCTATACCCAGCAGCCGTGCATAAAGCACCACTGGAATCCACTCTGGTGTTGCCTTACAGCGGTCTTCATGTTCTGCTTCGACAGCCCCGAGACCTATCGCCTGGGCTGCTAGAATCCGCCCTGAAAGAGAGACGACCAGTCAGTAGAATTCGTAGAAGACATACGGCATTCTCACAAATGAAAATTCAAACAAACGCCAGATGAGAAAACTAGCACTCGGTATGGGATATCATTCAAAAATAGAAGGAACTGGTAATGTAATCGTTACAAATACCATTCGCAAACCAGTTCCGGATACTAATCCACAATCTGTCGCCGGAATCTGGACAGGAAGAAATCAAATGTGGTTTGGAAGGCTGTCGTCTCGAAACAGATTTCAAACACTTCTCCCTTCCACGGGCCGTACGGTTTGGTCGCTGTCTTCCGCCTCTTTTAGCGACTTCCGTCTCTTGTGCCCTCGGTTGAACGGCTCCGCCCCAGAATGCCGCTTTTTTCCCTTTGTATTTCCGTCTTTGCAGAACTCGTCGTTGAAGGCTTTGAACTCGTTGAATGCATCCCGCAGGTGACTGCTTTGCAGAATCTTGTTTTCTTCCGTCGCTAAAGCCTGCGCCACCCGAACAATGTTTTCGATCTGCCTTCCGTTCAGCTCCTCTTCAAAAAAATCACTGGACATTTTCTCCAGCTCAGCCTCCGTCTTGTTCGACCCAGAAATGTTGTCGAGCTTTCTCAGAAACAGCAGCCACAGCATTCGACGGAAAATCGGCGTCGGCGGTGGGTAATAGATGGTGAGCTGGATACGGGATATGAATGCCTGGTCAATCGACTTGATACAGCTCGTTGTGAGAACGACAAATCCGCCGTGCCAGTCGAGCACGTTGAGCAGTGCTGGTAATTGCAAGGTTAGGCATGTACAGACTTTTGTATATGCACGCAAGGTCCTATACTAAACCTTACCTTTTATAAACAGCCTTCCTCGCCAGTCCTCTGGGCTCGTCCTCCCGAGTAGCAGGTCGGCTTCGTCGAGAAGCACCACCGCCCCCCAGCTCTGGGCCGTATAGAAGAAGCCGGTGAGATCGTCGACAAAGTTTTGGTCCTTGAACAAATCACTGGTGCTGATTCCGACCAGCGGCCGTCCGCTGTACTCGGCAATGCTCTCTTTATGCGTGTCAGTAATGCCTATCTGCAGAAGGGCCAGAGCTCTGGATAACGCACCAGCTGTCATAGTCTTTCCACGCCCAGAACCTCCATGGAGCATAATTGTAACGGCACCCTGTTTTTGCACCGGGCCGTTGAGCTCGGGGGCTTCTGTTATCGGCGGCACCAGCGAGCGCAGTAGTTTCTTATGCTGCTCTTTGATCACCAAGTTTTGTGTGAACATGCCGGTGTCGAATCGGAGCATCGCCATATTCTCGACCCCAAAGTATCCCCATTTATTGTCGAGGAATGAATACCCCGCCAATACACCGCTGCATATTATATAGTCGTCATTTGAGAGACACTCGATGCCCGGGGGGGCAATGCCTGGACTCGTTTCATCCTTCCCGGTCTGACGTAGGGCCGTGTCATCAACCATGATTCGGCCGTCCACCTGTCGTGGACATGCTCGTCAGACTTGTAGAGGTAGTTTGAAAAAGACGAACCGGAGCCGACTCGCCTTCAAGAGGTGTCTCGCACTGTTTAGTGGCCTCAGCATATAGGCGGGTTCGACTTCAACCTGTGCTGTTCCACTAAACTGGCAGTAGTGGCGACCTCGAAACTTGACAAAGGCTTCTCCTCGCCCTTGCAGATCGGTCCTGATAGAGCGTTGCCTGCTGTGCCGGTCGAGAGGAACAGCACAAAGCTCCTCGACTTGCACGGTGCCTCCAAAATATGGTATACTCACAGTGAGACTCCGGTAGTCCAGACATCCGCCTACCGAGTCTACATACAGCCCAACAAGCCTCCAGTGATGTCCGGATTGGTGTTCTGGTTGGTCACATTTGCAGTTGATAGTCAATGATTGCTGCCTCACAACCATCTCAACCCCGCCTAGATGGCCCCCGTCTGTATGCTCCACCTTTGGGATGTATACGAGCTCCCCGTCTTTAAACATCGTCCACACGAGAGGAAAGCTGATCGAGAGGTGGCCGGTTGTAGCGGAACTCTGGTATGGGACCATCCAATCCCTGAATTCGTCTTTTAGGTACGACACAAGAAGCCCGATATGTGCGTGGTCCTCGGATTCGGGGTCGAGCTTCTTTCCGTAATTGAAGACGTCTCCTAGAAAGTGGAAGAGCTGCTTGGGTTTGCCGTTGAATTTGATATCGCCCGAGTCGGTTTGGTTGCAGTACTCAGGAACGATAGTCTTCAGCGCCTTCTTCATAGGAGATGATCTGATGATCGTTTCCACTCTTTTGACAGACCAAAAAGTGTCCCAAAATGTAGTGCGCTCGATGGCAAACTTGGCCTCTTCATCGTCGCCCTCCATACTGCTCGGTCGAGCGCCTCCAAGAACACGCTTGCTGCCGTCCGAGAAATGGACGGAGTGGTAGGCGGCAACATCGCATATCGTCCTATCGTTGTCGAGAAAGGTTGGAATAGACCGGTCGATGTAGTCCTCAAAAGATGGGCTGGAAGTAAAGGAATCAACCTCGATCGGGTCCATTCTGATCAAAAGTCGTCTGTAAACGTTGATTGAAGCTAAGAAGGGCTCGGCAATTTTCCAGGGCAATAAAATGGCCATTTGACTTGCTTTAACCTATTGCGGGGTTCTCGTCCCTCCCCTCCACGTACTCGATGAACCTCGGACTTGGGTGGGGGTGGGCGGTGTGCCTCACAAGGAAGGGCCACGTTTCATACGCAATACCCTCCATCGTCATCAACCTGCGATATTGGCCTAATGTGCCTAGTTCAGCGCCGTCCGCAAAAAGAGAGTTCTATCACCTTGCAGACCTACTTCGATGGGTGGGCATGGCCCAGTGCCACACTGCATGCACACTTGTACTAGTACATCCTCGCAATGCAATCGTACATAAAATGGTCAGATTTTTAGAGGTGTGTCTTACAACCGGATTTTATTGTTTTTATTTTGTTTTACCTTATCTAAGTTATTATTTATAAGCGAGGGGGATGGGGGGATGGAACTCATACTTGGACACAGGGGGAAAATTCCCTACGACCCGAATTTTTACAATATCGATAGACACCACCTCAGAGTTTGGATACGGGTTTCTCCTGAGAATCCGCGGGTTCATCCCCTAGGGCCTGTCCATGAAACGGCTCTTGCTCGGGTCTCTCCTTAAGCCAACGCTCCAAGGGTACGCTCTAGTCCATCTCTATATTAGCGAGCCATAGATATTCAAGCAAAGCTCCAACTATGATTACCTTGCGCGGGGAAGACATGTCGTTTCTGTTATAGGAGGGCCACGAGAGTGATGATGAGGTGGACCTGGACGAAGCTTCCTTGCCGTATGAGCGGGCAAGGAAGTTCAAGTACCAAGAGGGTCAATATTGGAAATAATGAGACGACGAATGTTAACAAACATTAGGGAGAAAGCTTTGGAAAGATATAGTCATTTTGCGAGAAGAGGCTCAGCTACGTAGGCTCTGGTTCAAAACTCTTAAAACAGATAAACTCTTATAATCATGTGTCTTTCTGATTAGGGGCGGTGCATGCCGCGAGTTGGGCGCCTGGCATCCAGGAAGAGGTTATACCTCTGGTGTGGTAAGGTCCGACAAGACAATTCGGCCTGACTTCTTTTGAGCAGCAAAGATGTATACCGACTGAATGTCAAGTGGACACAGATAGGAATAACAATAGACAATGTACTCCAATGCTAGACATGTATTATCTACAAGAGATACTTGAAAAGCGGCGAGAATTAACCTACTCGGGCCGTTTCTAGCCGGCTTCACCGAGTTCGAAAAGGAATCCGAATGCCATAAAACGTAAATCACGCCATGTGCATGCATGTGAGTTCTTGGGAGACGGGCATGGAACTTGCAAAACCTGTAATCCAAGTTCCAAAAGCCCATTTTCAGGATGGCACGAAAGTTCTAAACCTAACCCCCCCTCTCTGTCTTTTCTTACGTCATAGATCTCTACGAGCTTAAAAAAACCCTTTACATCCTTCCAAAGTTGGTGCCCAATCATGGATAACGTTCCCTGTTGCCATTGGACTCGCTAGAGTGGGTGTCGGGCTCCTTATGTGCCTAACGACGGGAAGGAGCATTAAATTTTTTGGGCGACCGATGTTCGCCCCGTTTACGTTCGCCTCGATTTCGAGCCCCACAAAATGTCTTGTAATGACAGGATTCTCTCCCGTGATATTACCGTTAACGTCGAATGATCCGTATCCAGTCTTTGTCGCCTTTCGAGACGCCCAGCAACAGCTTTCTAGCCACACCCCATCAACACCGAAGAAGGATGGGCTAAATACTATGACCCACTTTTCGGCATCTTCCACTTTCCAAGACGCAGCTTGGTTTTCGAGAAGCTGCTGTTCGGGCGTTCGACTTTGGAGGGAAACAGCCGAGATATCAGGAATGATAGCCCGCACATACACAGGGACTCTTTTTCGCCGTTCTTACTCGCAAAATAACCAAAAATTCACAGCAAGAAGGCCAGACTCCGACGACAGGCGATGGAAGAGCCCCAAGTTGTTGATACACAGACGCAGAGGAATGTCCGCCATGAGGAAGCTGAAACCCGTGAAACCCGGGAATCCAGCGTTGCGGCTGCCGAGATCTTGAATGCGGTCGAGTCGGCGAGGGGGAAGAAACGATGGCAGATCCCCGACGAGATCTGGAACTCACACAAGAGCGCTATTTTCGATTTATACATTACCAAAAATCTCACATTGTCTGCAACGATGGAAATCATGATGGAACGACATGGGTTTTCTGCGTCGTATGTCTATGCTGATGGCGATCGTTTTGAAGAGATCCTGACTTGGATAGGACAAAACTCTATAAAGACAGGTTAAGAATATGGAGGTTTTCCAAGTACCTCAAGAAGGACGATATCCGAACGGCCGCCCGACAAACAAATAAACGAGACAATGCCCAATCAAGAATTTCACTCACAGCCAGAACGGCATCTTCAGGCAGGCTACCCTGGCAATACGGCAGACTTCCAACTGCAGTGAACGAAGATAGTTACATGAGTAAGAAGGAGCCGGACGTGCCCCGAGAAAGTTATCTAAACTGATTTTTTTTGTATTCAGATCACTTCGAGTCTGCGTCTTGCGCAAATTCTGTATGCCAACATCTGGAGGAAACCTCAGAGTTTGCAGAATGTAGAGCATCGCCTCGGAGAGATATTTGTCATTATCCTCGAACCCAATGCGGGGAATTATCTTCGAATACCTCGGACATTTCTCGAAGCTCGCCAGAGCCATTTTTCCAAAATAATGAGGGAGGGGCACGCAAGGAAGGAGATCTTGTGAAGATAAAAAACGAAGGCACGAGGTTGCTTCGCCGCGGCTTCTATAAAGAGGCAGTATGCAACTTCCAAACAGCTCTAAGTGGACTCAGAGATCTCCAACTCCAGACGACTAATCCCTGTGTGGTCGAGGCTGCGTGGGGACTGGCCGATGCGTATATGAGAAATCCCAAGAAAGAGAATGATCATGAAACGTACGGCATCTTGAATGACTTATCCGCCATCTACGTTGGGGAAATGGATTTATGGGACTCCAAAAGTGTGCTCCATTACATCCGCACTGCAGAGACACTTCAAATATATGGCCGGCATAAAGCGGCAAGAAGTCTTGGGCTCCAGCTATACATGATTTCGAAACAAAGGCCAGCCCTTGTAAACTGGAAGCCGATAATTAGCGATGGCCATGGAATGGAAGATCCAGAGGAGGGCCTGGAAAAAGACTTGTTGGACAGGGTCTTCTACGACAGCACCAGAGAGGCCAAGATACGCCAACAGCTGAGACTGGGAAAACTCTGGTGCACGGCTGGACTTCCAGGCATGGATAACGTGTTGAAGTGTCGGAGAGAGGCCGAGTGTTTTCCAGACCGGGCAAGAGACTACGAGTATTTGTCGCTGCGCCTGAAAATTGCGCGACAAGAACGTGATGACGTTATGGCAGAGTGCAAGGCCGCAAGGGACTCTATGGCAGAGCGTATACTAGACCATAGAATGACCCAGCTGCAAGATCTTCTACGACAATGTCGGGAGTTGGCAAAGCTGCATCTCCTTAACAATGACATGGACGGTTACTACATCGCCCTGAACTGGACGGCTGATAATTTGGAAAAGGTCATTTTGGATACTTCGAGCAACGAAATAAAGAAGGAGAACGTTAGTCTTTTGATCGACCATTTCGCCCAGACTGGCATCAACTGCTACCAGCATCCCGGTTGGGGCTGGCTTAAGGCGAGGATCTGGTTCGAGAGGGCGTATATCTTGGCCTCAACCAAGCTGGGCACTGGTGACGAGAGGTCTCAGGAGCTAGAGCGCGAGCTGAATCTGGAGTGCTATGTGCGGGAAAGGTATCTTTTTTGAGTTTTGTTCGCGCTACGGTAGGTTCTTGTCTACGTGTATCCGAGTATTTGACTGACGACAGAGCTTAGCAGCAGGGCAATAAGTAAGAGGTGATAGCCATAGATTGATAACAATTTTCATTGATTTCTACATATTCCAATAGCCCTTCAGACTACAACAAAGTCACTCTCTAGAAGCCGTTGACCGGGCACGGTGGTCCAAAGGTTCTTTCAAGTGTTGCAATAAATCCAAGTGTGATATCCCGTTTCAGGTTCGGGGTTCTTGGTGTGTGCCCCATGAATAGCGTCTGTAGTATAGCTGTACCTGCTACAAGTTGTGTACGGATCGGTTTCTTTCGCTGGGTGCCAGTTTTGTCGCGAGGGCAGGACGCCAATATTGAAAACCGAATCTGGTATCCTCCAGAGCAATCGCAAATTGTTGGGGCCAAGACGTCGCTGTCACCTTAATCTGGCTAGAAGTGTAGTATCGGAGTGAGGACTAGTAGATTAAACATGCTTGCATCTGTGCCGTGGCTATTAATGCAGGACTGAACCAATGGGCAGCTGCCACAAACTTGCCAATAAGTTGCCTGTTCCTAACCTCCCATTTGTCGGAGCCAGGAGGGATGTCGGTTGATAATTCAGGAAATAGAGTACAGACGGAGCTCTATTTACAAACTATAGAAATCCGTGTTACCAGCCTTGATGGATGAAGCTGCTGCTGGATGAAGCTGCTGCTCGGCTGAGAAGGTTGTACTGTTTCGGGTGATGTGATCGTACTATGCAGATTTCGAGCCGTAGCTTATTATTCTGTAAAAAGCTCCATAGAAGCAAAGATGTTACGGGTGCATGGTCTAGGGGTATGATTTTCCCTTCGCATGGGAAAGGTCCCCGGTTCGAATCCGGGTGTATCCATTTTTTGGCACTATATCAGCCAGCTTGTTGCAAGTAGGGATTAACTCCGGGTTGTCATAGCTGCCTTTTTTCTACTCAACCCTCTCAAGGGATTTACGATATTATCTTACAACACTTTATTAGGAGGACCTCGGCGTCAAGGCATCAGGCACACGGTGGGGTCATGGTATCTTCCGCCCGGCACTTGCGTCATCCGGCGGTGCCTTTACCGCTACGCAAACTACTATGCTTGAGTAGAAGTAGATATATCTGCTCTGGCCCGGTGCACATATCACGTGGTTGAGCAACCTTTTTCGTGTTAGCTGGACATATTTGGCACCCATTAATGGATGCTCAACAGAAGTCAAGACGACCTATTAGGTTGTTTATTCGGCCAACCCTATGATACTACATGCGTGATATTTGAGTTGCATTCAGATTTCAGCCAATCGGAGCGTCGTGGGTATTCTTCGCCCAATCTCGGCCGGGCCCCTGTGCCCCCGTGCACGTCCTGCTAGGTTTATGTCGAGGGGTTTGAAGCTGTCTGCCTCTTTGGCTTTCCATATGCCATTACAACGGATTTCCAAGCCTACTACAAGTCGAAGATACTGTTCATTTGTCAAACTCGACGATCATGTGGCAAATTAACCCTTACTGTTATCGTAGCTAACGAAAATATTTGACTAAAATTGCGTGGTTTCCACACAGCATACGATGATCATCACTACTCCACCTATCCGCATATTCTAAACCGGAGACTTTTACGTGGCTGCAAGGGAAATATGTAGAGAAATTCATTCGGGGTCTGGGAGATAGCTTTGCGGTATCTCGCAATGGCTCTATGCAGCACTTATAAGTTAGCTTGAATCCCTCTCACCAAAGACATATATCCAAGGAAAATTGACCGTACAAAACGAACCCATCGTACCGTAATCAAGATGGAAGATCCTAGTAACGGCAAGTCTAAGTTGTTAAGTATAGGAAGCCGAGACTCTCTTACTAACCATATAGGGGCCTCCTTTACAAAGACTATCCACTCGGATACGTATCCATCGATCGACCCTAGCAAGCGCGACTTTAGTGGGCGTTATGTCTTCATTACAGGCGCTTCCAAAGGTCTTGGCCGCGACATAGCTCTGTCGTATGCGACTGCCGGGGCTGCTGGAATTGGTATTGGGGCACGGACAGACATGACAGGTTTGCTAGAACCGCTGGCCGAAGCAGCGCGGACGGCTGGCCACGCGGCGCCGCAAGTGGTGGCTGTGTCCTTGGACGTGACCGATGAAGCCAGCGTGGCGGCGGCGGCTGTGGTCATCGGCAATGCCTTTCCGCGGCTAGACATCCTGGTCAACAATGCTGGCTATATGGAGATTTACAAGAAGATCGGCGACAGCGATCCGGCCGAGTGGTGGAAGACGATGTCGGTAAATGTGCTAGGACCGTATCTTGTTACGCGCGCCTTTGTACCGCTTCTAGTCAACCGTGGCCTTGGCAACGACCGTACAGTCGTCAACCTTTGCAGTATTTCGGCGCATCTCGTCCTGGCCAGCGGATCGGCCTACTTTACCAGCAAGCTAGCCTTACTACGCCTCACCGAGTTTCTCAACGCCGACTACGGTGCATCTGACGGCCTGCTCGCCTACGCAGTGCATCCTGGCATCTGTCCTACCGAGATGGGCAGCCGTTTGCCAGATAACCTCCACTCGTTACTTATCGATACACCTCAGCTAGCGGCTGATGCTATCGTGTTCCTTACTGAGAAGCGCCGTGAATGGCTTGCCGGCCGCTACATATCCGCCACCTGGGATATGGACGAGCTTTTCTCACGAGAGAAGGAGATAGTCGAGGGGAACAAGCTCAAGGTCCGCATGATTGTTTAGAGGACCACGGACACAGATATAAAGATCAGTAGACGCCTGGAACGCATATGGCAGAACAGCCTTTTGTAGTACAAATACATGAATTCGCATTGTCTTTCTAACATGAGCGCATAAAACAGCTGATACTCCCCACGAAAATTATGGATTCATTCTGAATACCGCTGTTGCTTCCCTACTATCTGCGGTACACTTACTACCTCTTCCTTTCCCATACACGACTGTTTGTACAGTCCCGCCTTACAGAGATGCCGGGATCTGGGAGTATTTGCTGAGAGTGGTGTCGAATTTTGCACAGTCTGCGACAGACTCGGTCCACAGGGCGTCGATGAACTTCTGACCATCGGCGGTATTCAAAAAGGCGGCACCAGGATGGACCTTGTTACTCTGGAGGAACGCGCCATGGGATTCGGGGCCGGTAACGACAGCGGCGTACACGAGAGTACGGGCACCGTGCTCGATAGAGCGCCCGAGGAGGCGGCGCCCGAGGGCCGTGGGGTAGCGCAGGTAAAAGGGCATGTTGTCGTCGAGGCCGGTGCTGTGGAGGAGGCCGGGGCAGACGTTGTTGACGAGGACGAGGCTGGGGTCGCCGACGAGGGCCGCGAGCTTGCGGGCGTAGGCATTGATGCAGAGTTTGGTGTCGGCATAGCGGCGCAGCGCCGAGAAGTGTGCCGGGTCGTCAAAGTGGCCGATGACGGTCTCGCCGGCAGCGAAGCGCACGGGATCCTTGGTGAGCGTCTCCTGGGAGATATGCGTGGCCGAGCCGGTGAAGGTGATGCGTGCCGGGCGGCCGTTGGGCCCACGAGCCCGGGCCGTGGCCACGAGCAGCGGCAGCAGCTCGAGGCAGATGAGCAGGTGCGTGTAGCAGTTGACCTGCATGTTGCGCTCGTGGCCGCCAGCCGCCGATGCCACCGTCTCGCGCTTCGCCACAAACTGGCCGGCGTTGGCGAGAAGCACGTCGAGCGCAGACACCTCTGCGCGGACGCGGTCGACAAAGCGCTGTCCTGAGCGGTAGTCGGCCAGGTCGAGCTCGTACGCCTCGACGACGGCGTTCGTATTGGCCCGCTTCACTTCCGGGTCGGCCCTCAAGGCCGCGACAGCTGCCTCACCCCGAGCGGTCGAGCGCGACGTGATGATGACGCGCGATGCGCCCAGCACCAGAAACTGGCGGGCCGCCTCGAATCCTACGCCGCCATTGCCGCCCGTGACGATCACAGTCTGGCCGGCGAGGGAGGTGCCGGGCGGCGTTGGGGGGATCGATGGCTGGATCATGGTAAGCGTGTTGGACGGGTTGGAATGACATAGGAAGCTGTTGAACGTGCAGTGTCTGTCAAGTCCAGAATATATGTAGAAGGAATAAACCGAGAGAGAGCAGAAGGCCTGCAGCCCGGCGACGTCAGCCAATCTGAGCAGCCGTTTCTATCTGCGCACGTCATTCGAAATAAAGGTGGCGAGGCGGAACCGGAAAGTCATTGTTGCTCCGCTGTTGGGGAAATTCGCCCGAGTCTGCTGACTAATGGTCCACACGCAATCTCCATCGTTGAAGTTGAGCGGGCTTGACACTGCGTCCTGCTCAAGAGCGGTCCATATCCGGCCAGCAGCACCTCGACACCAGTTGTAACTTGTCTTGCCTCGAGCTCTCGGAGCAAAGTTGTAAACGCCTGAGCTGTTCAGGCTCCCAGGCCACGGGAGTCTTCGTAGAAAAGGGAGATTATTGTATTCGGTGGAAGACAGCTATCGGTAAAGTGGAAGACTGGGCTAAAACTTTGTCCAAGGTGCTACGTTGTTGAAAACCTTTTACCACTACACCAATGGTAAGAATAGGGGACCCCTTACCAACCAGTCAGGTAGTAGGGTACAGTATATAGCTGGATTTCCCATTTCAACATACGTGCACACCCTCGTTGCATCTGTCGTCCGTCTTCTTCTGCTGCTTGCTGCTCCCTTGTCTTGTATAGCGCACTGGTGCAGTGTGACTTACAGCTCATCCTGTTCGTCTGGCTTCCCGTTCAGCGCGACCAGACGACGCGCAAGAGTTTCGAAATTTGCAGCTTGGTACAAATAGTACAACACCAGAGCGATAAGAAGCATTCTCACGGCAACAAAAACAAAGAAAATCACGACTGGGGGGCCACGGAGGTCTCCATCCACATCGAGCGACCTTCGCGCACGTTAGCAAAGAACAGAATGTAGCGACATAGGGATAGGGAGGTACTGGCAAAAGACCGCTCATCTTGACGCTGGAGGGGCGGTCTCGCCTTAACTTTGCAATCATTTCGTCTATGAAACGATCCATCTGTTCTGCAGACTCCTTCTAGGCCTTGTCCATCTTCTCGATAGACCGTTTTTCGGTCTCGTTTATCTTTTCGATAGACCGTTTTTGGACTTCGTCCATTTTCTTGTTTATTCTGTTGATAAGCCTGTTTAGGGCCTTGTTAACCCTTTTGGATATCTGCTTTTGGGTCTCTTCTATCCTGGATAGAGCCTGGTCAACTTAAGCGGCCGCCTTCTTTGCATATTCGATTTGCGTATTTAGTAATTCGCTCATTTTTAAGGCTTGTGTTGCCATTCCGTCCGTACTAGCAATGATACGTGTAGTGGCTTCTTGAGAATCCTACAACAGAATATAAACTATTAAGATTAACATAACGGCGTAAGTAGAGAGTAAGATACACACTATGCTTTTCGGTGCTGCTAGTATTGGTTCGATGCCTTTGTTGCAATTTGTAAAAGTGAGCGACGAAATTGAAGAGGTCTAACGCGTAGAAATTACTGCGATGGAAGAGTTGGAAAGAATATCAATCATCTTAGAGGGAATGGAAGAGAGAAGAAGGTTTGCCGGACGAAAAGGGCCTTTTCTCGAGCGGCGCTCCTTCATCGTTTGATTTTTGCACGTCTGACTGGGTCGTTCTTTCCTCTTCTGAAGATTTCGAGAGCTAGTTGGAGGAAATAGGCAAAATAGACGAAATAGGAAAATTGGGCGCAGACGTCTCGGGCCTTCTCCAGTGAAACGCTTGGACGCTCTTCTGGGATATTGTCCATGATCTCGACTGTGTAGATGATATCGTGGTGAAGGACCGTAACATGGATTTTAGAAATTCAAATGGTGCTAAGGAGGTACGGAGTACCTATGTAGACCTTTGTTGGTAGACCAATTATTCAAACTAAACCCTCTGGTCGCTTCCCCGCATGTTCGCCACGTCTCGACGCCATCTACAGTCAGACTGTGCTAACTGGCCAAGTGGTAGGTATCTACTGGATTTTCCCATTCAACACTTAGCGTACTGCCGTAGGTCGTAGAATGTCGCCTACTGTGGCCCTAGCCGCGCCACGAGCTCTTTTAGTCGCCAAATCATTAAGGTGCCAAAGACACCGATTTAATAATACCACAACAGCTCGGGGCTTTAGCAACTTCGGCAGCTTGAACCCCCTGCTACTCTATAGTCTTTCTCTTCTCAGCGCCCCTAATAGCACCCAATGATTTAGGATTCCTCCAATAGTATCGAATTACCACATACCGGCAACGGGCGCCGCTAGGAGTAATACCAACACCATAACGGACGGCAGTATCGTGGCTGGTGCCACTAATTGCTATGAGAATATATATGTACTTATTTATATTCGTAAGGGGATGACAATCCTAGGCGACCTAGGTCCTGTAGAACGAAGGCCCTCTGAGGGGTCAATAGACAAATACTTACCCTGACCTGAGAGCCTTCCTACATAACCCTGGTATACGTTCCTAGATTACTTGAATCTTTATATCATTAACCGTGGAATTACTATTCTTCGTGCTTCGCAAGGCAAAAATAGAAAGTCCCGGGCTTGATCCTCTGCTGCATCTCAGACGAGCCCGAACGACCGTAGCTCAACCCCACAAGCCTTGAGCACCTCCGGAGACAATCTTGGATCATTGTTGACCAACTCGCCGGTTTCAAGATTCCTGAATCTTTCATATATGACGGGGTCATCGGGAAGCCGTTCGTACGCCGCTCGCTCCCAGTTCCGCGGCAGGGCCCCTAGCCGTGGATCATCTACAATCTCTTCGTAGCTCCTCAGGTTGGCAAACAGCTGCATTGGTCGTCCCAAGGAATCTCCTCTAATGATTGCTTTCCAGTCGTCCGGCAGAGGACCAAGGATGCCAACAGCGTCGCCGAGGCCGTGCACATAACATTCTCCCACGACCTGGAATTGGCCAGATGGACTCTGGCGCAACACCATGGGGGCATACGTCCCCAAGATAAGGCATACCGCGTCTCCTGGTAATTATTGATTATTAGTCAGTCTAAAGTTCCCATGCGAGCCGACGGAATAATGTCAAGCTCACCAGGCTGAGCACCAGCTGGAGCCGTGCCAATATGCCCGCTCTCGGTTCTTATAAACCGGCGACCGCGGATCTTTTGGATCGTGTTCGCAGTCTCTCTTGCGGCGTATATTGCATCATCCCCAGAGGCGGCCGTCAGGCCCAGAATCTTATGGAGCATACGAATCCATTCCGGGGTGCTCAAGAAATGGTTTCCCGGGTTCCGCTCCCGCGTCCGGTTCATGCAGAGCGTCAGTGCAAACGCGGCTTCCATAGTCTCGCCCGTAACGTAAGTGCCTGATTTGGGTATGTTCTCGAACCAGTCTCGAACCACCAGCAGCGTCTCCGTCTCAATCTTGGAGGCTATCTCGCCGACCGACTTTATTGTGGTGTACTGTTTTCCCACAACGTCAAGGACGTCTTGTTCAGTGTGTGTAAACCATGCGCGTGAGATTCCTGATGACAGCTGCTCGCTTAGAATCGGAGCCGCAAACTCCGTCCTGGACCAGTCTGGCACCCATGACGGCCCCCCCAGCTGGCGGTTGGCTAGATCGCAATGTTTGAGCAGTTCCAGCCGTTTCGTCGTGCGCAGGTGGGCAAGGAACACCTCCTTGTACACGGCCTCGACCGGTCGCAGGTAGTCCACCACGATACTGGAGTTGAAAGAGGTGGGCATGATGCCCAAGAGCCCGTAGATTTTATCCCTTGGATTCTCGCAGCCCTTGCTTCGGCTGATATCCAGGATATTGCTCACCGAGTGGCTCCCCGCGTCGTGTCTAAGGAAGACGATATGCCGGCACCGCTCACGGAACTGCATGGAAAGCGTGCTGTCTTTATTGTGCAGACACAGCACGGCCAGCCAGAAATCGTTCCACGGTATCATGTCGGCACCGCACTGAAGAAACGCATGCCGGCCGCCCAGCTTGATCTCCTGCCAGCACCAGAGCCTGTAAAACCATGCCCGCTCCACAAAATTTCTCAAGGCCGTCCAGGTCCGCTGATCAAAGGACGGTGCATGGTCATTCCTCCACAATCTCGGCTGGGTGGCGCCGGGCGCAGCAATGACCCGGCCGCTCTTCGTCGCTTCGAGCTGTTGCCCGACATGATTCAGCGTTTCTATGGCGTGCTTGCTGTCGCCAGACGCCTCGCCAAGCCAAGCAATGACCCGCTGGGCCAGGGTGTAGATGTCTGTCATCCTCTTCACCTGCTCATTGCGCTCGTCTACGTCTCCTTGGTTGATGCATATGGCGTCAATCCAGAGGACCCGCGTCTCGTCCGAGTGCCGCAGGTAGCGAAGCGCAGACGCCAGGTTGGGTCGCAACCCCAACATTGCGGAAGGCGGCTCGCCGCTGCCTCGGCCACTTTCGACCTGAGCGAACTCCGAGACTTCAGCACCTCCCCAGGTGTACGACAGGGCCTCGTATCGCGGTTGGTATTCCGGAGTCTCCTCTGGAGGTGGCTCAGCGGCTTGAATAGGATGCGTCTCACCATTTACAACGTTGAACAGGATGAAGTCGCCGCCTTGTGTTTCTTCTATCTGCCAAGGCGGAGACACCAAAGACTGGAGAGATTCAAGCCCGGGGTGGCTGTTTTTTTTCAATGGCGGTGTCGCAGGCAGAGGAAATGGCGAATGGACAATGCGAAACTTGATGTCGTCCTCCAACTGGCCGGGCAGAAGATGGACAAGCCGAATCTCCTGTGACACATTTTGGAGCGGTTTATATTGATATGGCGCCATCAGCCGCCGGATGTTCAATGTTGATGGGCTAGAGGCCAAACCCTGACCTTGTAAAGGCAAGCAACGAACGAACGAGCTGATTCGACTGGACAAGCTAGAGAGAGAAAGCCGACGAGCCATGCGCCCAAGCCAAAGACTTTAGTGTTGGACTCAAAACTGTTGTGTTCGTTACCGGCCCGTCGAATTTGGGTCGGTGCAATTACAAATTTTACAAACCCCACTTATTTGCACTAGTCACCGTGTCATGACTAAGACACCCCCCCCACTTCGCTTGCAGAAGGAGAGGGAGGATTCCTCCTCTTCCTTCCTCTTCTAGAATTATCGCCAGCTATTGATTTGCTTCAGAATGCAGAGTGTTTTCTGTGTCTTTAATCTTCGACCTACTGCGTGCTGCTCAAGTACATCTCTTCCGACACATGCTCTTCCACCTACAGAATTGGCTACTCCGTATCATCGACCGCACTGCACATCGCATCATGTCCATTTTAGGGCTAAGTCAAGCTAGACCTGCTTCGTCTGTTCCCGATTTTGTTCAGACAGAAGAAGATCCGTCTACTAGGTTCACAACGGTCAAGCGTCTCTTTGAACAGATCGAAGCAACTGTGGGGGACGTATTGATCGTTTCGAGTAAGCTCATTTGCTGTGCGTTTCGCATGGTTCAAACTAACCTACAAGTTCCCACGTTTTAGATGTCTCTCCCGAGAATTTCACGGCGATTGAGAGAGCCAGACAAGCCCATCGACGCCGCTGGCGGCTCCGACGGTACCATGCTGCCTCCGCGCTTCTGATCATCTCAATTCCGACAAGAGTTCATGAGCAACTTCACATCACACTTTTTTCCGAGATCAACTATCAAATTTCCTGCATGGGCCTAAGACAAAGCTGGAGAGAGGTAGGCACCGCGACATTCCGGATTCACGGCCATCCGAATGGTGATGGCGGCGAGGGTGATTCTACCGGAGGCCCTCTACCTCAAATACGAGATCCTGACAGCTGGCCGACGTTGGTCATCGAGGCTGGCGACTCAGAGTCCTTGCCTGAGCTCCGAAACGATATGCGTTGGTGGTTTGGGGCCTCCAAGCACAAAGTGAAAATAGTCCTTCTGGCAAAGCTCGACCGCCGCTCCCGGGTAATCATCCTAGAAAGATGGGAAGAGGAGCAGCGAGGCCGAGCTGGCGCCACTTCGACGCGGGCCTCGGGCCCGGCATCTTTGGAACCAGTCTTGCAGCAGGAAATCACTATGCCGAGAAATGTTGGGAGCAACCCTGCAACTTACAATGTAATTAGTGGAGCGTTGGTGTTGAGGTTTGAGCTCCTGTTTCTCAGAGAGGCGGGGCCAGGTGAAGATGATGTTGTGGTTGGCATTCCTGAACTAGAGAAGTATGCAGAGGCGGTTTGGGACTACGTGTGAGACTAAATACGTGGCAAGGAAGTTTTACACTGTTTGTTAGAAAATGAAAGTTACGTTTCTATTTACTGCTTTGCACTGCTACCTGTGAGATTGGTGCTTTACCCTCTGCACTAAAGGGGACATGGTTTGGACAGTAATGGAATGGAATAATACTGTCCCATACCCTTTACTGCCTTATTCATTTTACTAACATTTTCTTTAAGCGTTTTATTCGATTCAACGGCAGCGTCTTCAAGACTGCTTACGACGTCAAAGTGTGTAAAAAAAGACTTAATTGACTTTTTCTTTTCTTCTCTTTTGTTCCTCGCTTTTAGATACTGATTTGAATCGGCACAGCTCGTAATTGTCTAAAGCCTTTTGTTTGGCATTATGTGCAGTCTACAGAAAAAAGGCTACGACAGCTAGTTGACAGTCCTGACGACATCATCAAACGCCTTGGCAACGTGGGCGACGTTCTTGGTTGTCACTGTAGAGAGTCAGTATAGAGACATTCCTACCCTCGACAGGGAGTGTACTCACGTCCGGCTATGGATATGCGCCCCGAGCTGATAAAGTAGACGTGGTGCCTCGAGCGCGCAGCCGCGACCTGCGCTTCGGTGAGGCCAGTGTAGGAGAACATGCCGATCTGTTTGATTAGTTTCGCCGCGTGATTCTCCGGTCCCGACCAACAAACGCACCTGGTTGACAATGTGGATCCAGGACCCGGGCGTGTCCAGGCGCACGAGCTCCTCGTACAGGGCCTTGCGCATGGCCTTGATGCGGCCGCTCATGGTGACGAGGTCGGCCTTCCACTGCTGGCGCAGGGCGGGCGCCTGCAGGACGGAGCGCACAATGTCGGAGCCGGCGCGGGGGGCCATGGAGTACTCGCCGCGGATGAGCTGGCAGGCGTTGGCGAGGACGACGTCGTGGGCCGACGGGTCGGCGTCGGTGCGCAGGACGATGTGCAGGGCGCCGGCGCGCTGGCCGTAGATGCCAAAGTTTTTGGAAAAGGACTGGGCGAGGAAGAACTCGAGCTGGGGGCGGCCGTAGAAGTGGCGGACGGCCCAGGCGTCGGTGGCCACGTTGCCCGAGGCGAAGCCCTGGTAGGCGAGGTCGAAAAAGGGCACGAGGCCGCGGCGCTCGCAGAGATCGGCGACCTGGCACCACTGGTCCGGCGTCGGGTCGGCGCCGGTCGGGTTGTGGGCGCAGACGTGCAGCAGCACGGCGTCGCCCTCGTCGGCCGTCTCAAGCGCCTGCAGCATGCCGGCAAAGTCGACGCCGCGCGTGCTGGCCTCAAAGTACGGATATGTGCGCACGGGCACGTCCTGCAGCTCCCAGATGGCGTAGTGGTTGCCCCAGGTCGGATCCGGAAGCCACACGTGACCCGGCCGCGCGTAGGCCGCCAGGTACTTGGCGCCCATGTGGTTGGCCCCCGTGCCCGAGACGGTCTGCACCGAGACGATGCGGCCGGGATGCGTCTTGACCCCGGTGACCGTGTCGGCCGGCCCGTCGGCGCTGGCGGCCGGCGTCTGGTCTGCCTCGTCCACGTCAAAGGCCAGGTCCCGCGCCAGCCCCAGAAAGGCCAAGTCGCCCTGGATGGTCAGGTACTCGTGCCGCAGCGGGCTGTCCGCGGCCTGCTGGGCTCGCTCGACCGCCTGCACCGTCGGCAGCAGCCACGGCTGGCCCTCGTCCGTGCGGTACACGCCCACGCCCAGGTTGACCTTGCGCGCGTCCGTGTCTTCCATGCATGCGCCGTTGACGGCAAAGATCTCGTCCAGCGGCGGCGCCGTTGCCGGCACCAGCCCTCGACGCGTGCGTGGCGTCTCCATCCTGCTTTGGGTCGAGATGCCGGATTGCGTGGTGAAAAGCAAAGAAGTGACAGTGGCCGTGGCAGGACAGCAGAAAAAGGGGCCGTTTGTGCCTAAGAAAAAAAACGTCAAACAGTCATATACCGCATTGGGCCACCGAGCTCCATATCTATTTTTTATCTGGCCGTCACCGGAGGTTGTCGGTTTCAGCCACGTTTACGCGCCATTAGTAAAAAATTATCCTTTTTTTTTTTTCTTTTCGTGTGAGCGGGTACCTGCCCCAAGTCTTGGGGGCGAAAACTAAGCCGAATACAGATAGTGGGCCGGATGGCGACCTGAACGACAGCATGTAAGTCCCGCTTCCCCACGTCGAGCAATGCTTGTTACAAGCTCGGCCAGCCATCTGCGCTCCAGTCGATGATGTTCCAGCCGAATTTTGACTCGAGGTAGTCCAGACCTATCGAGGTGTTCACTAAAGGATGTGTCAGCAGAAGAGACGCGGTCACGTGACGGGCCCCGCTCACAGTAGTGGTAATAGAGCACGTCGCCGTAGACGGGGTCGTTGAAGACGCCCTGGCCGCCGGGCGCATACACCTCGTCGTGGCTGGCCAGGACGGTGGTGCCGCCGCCCTGCAGGCAGGCCGTGCCGTCCTGGTCGACATACGGCCCGGTGGCGGCCGAGCTGCGGCACACGTTGACGTGGTACGGCGTGCCCATGGCTGGAGGCGTGGTGGGCGTGCCATAGGTGCAGCAACGGCCGACGCTCAGAAAGAGGTAGTAGTAACCTCTACGCGGGTATATAAAGGACCCTTCCATGTAGCTGCCCCCGTCTGGCGTGTTGTACGCGATTTGGGCCGGGGTGCTAGACAGGCTGAGCTGTTCTCCGAGGACGTCGACCGTGGCAACGGATTGGTAAATGTCCTGCCAGTAGGAGCCCCACGTGAGGAACAGTTTGCCCCTCTCCCAGCCGAGGCCGATGGTCAGCGTCGGGTCGATGGCGTTGTAGGGGCTGCTGGTGGACGAGGTCAGGATGGCGCCGTGGTCCGTCCAGCTGCCGGGGTCCAGCGTGGCAGAGGTGGCGTATCCGATGGCCGAGTCCTGCGAGCCGGAGGTGGACACAGCATACAGGAGGTAGTACAGATCGCCGATGAGAGAGACATCCGGGGCCTGCCGTGTCAACGGAGAGGGTGGCGGGGCGGCAGGGGGTGGCCGAAACGGCCGGACGGGACTTACCCAGAGCACATCGTTCCCGGTCATGTTGATCACGCTGGCGCCGTCCAGAACGCTGCCCACCTCGGTCCACGGGCCTTCCAGGGAGGTTGCAGTGCGGATGCTGATCAGGTCGAGGGTAGAGAACAGAAAGTACGTGCCGTCGGCGCGCCTGGTGACAAACGGATCATGGGTGAAGCAGTCTCCCGTGCAACCCAGCGGGTTTGGGTATGTCTGAGCGAGGGCTGGCCCTGCAAGAAGGACGGCAACGGCGGCGATGGATGAAAAAATAGAAGAGTGCATTGTAAAGTCGTTGTAATCTGCGGCCTCTGAAAATGCGCGAAATTGCCGTTTTGGGGACTTGCATTGTGGTAATATGATACGGCTGGCAGTCTATTAAGTACAAAGTCCGGAGACTTCGGCTGGCATGGCGGAATCAGGAGCTGGCCGGATCTCACCTGGTCTTACAGCTGCTCGTTGTGGCTCCGCCAGCAGGAGTGCATAGCACATCATTTTCGCATGGAAATATGCACAGCTCCATAATTGGGGCCCCCAACACCAGTAGAAACCGTACAAGTAGGCATTGGATACTAAGGATGCAGGATCCTGCAGCAGGGTTGCAGCCAATGAGACTGGACGTAAGCCATCAACAGCTGGCAAAGGCAGTGCTGCTTCTCCGTGTTTCCGAATTTTTCCATTAAGAGACGAGGCACGGCATTGTTCCGGGCCCTGCAGTCCCTCGTCCGTATCGGTATCTCACCGCTTTCCACAAGGCGCAGCTCATGTCCCCCTGCACAGCATTGCCGATCCCTCTGAAGATGTCGCTCGGTTGGAATTCGGCTTGCCCCACTTATCCTCTCATATCATCCTGCAGGCTACTTTTCGACCGAGTCGAACCGGCTCAGCGCAAAGCTCGCCAGATCCGGGTCCACCTTGCCGTCCACGACCAGGTCTGCAATCGTCTGGCCGATAATGGCAGCCAGCGTGACGCCGGAGTGCATGACGGCCAGCGTCAGTCCCGCCCGGCCGCTGGCGCCGAGGATGGGCAGCCCGTCCTTGGGGTCCGGCCGGTATCCGATCGTGTAGTAGTCCAGCTCCAGGTCCGGCAGGGTTGTGTTGCCGCGCACAAGCCGGAACATGGCTTTGGCCCTGGCAAACAGAACCTCGGCTCTGGCCTGCGGCTCGGTGCCGGGGTCGGTGCCGGCAAAGTCGGCGCCCGACAGGAGACGGCCGTCGACGGTCTGGCGCATGTGCGGCCCGTCGGAGATGACGAGGCCGTCGAGGATGCGCTGGGCGACGGGCTTGGAGTGCACCAGCATGCCGGGCCGGCCCTCGACGGGAAGCGTGACGCCGGCGGTGGCGGCCAGCGGCACGGCGCCGACACCGGCGGCCAGAACGACATGGTCGGCCGCGAGCGTGTCTCCGGCCGCCGTGACGATGCCGCGCACAGCGCCGGTGCCGTCGTCGACCAGCAGCCGGGCGACCTCGGCCGACAGCAGCCGGGCGCCGTGAGCCGTCCGGGCGTGAGCGACCAGCAGCCGGGCCGCCTCGGCCGCCTCCACGGAGCCCTCGTCGCCGAGCAGCAGGCCCCAGCCGGTCGCCGGCAGCTTGTCGTCGGCCAGCCAGGGCTCGTGCGCGGCCAGCTCGGCGTTGTCCGCGCGGCGCACGTCGTAGCCCCAGCCGGCGTACGTCTCGCAGTCGGCGGCGAGCTGCTCGGCCGTGCCGCTCCACTGGATCGTGCTGGTCCAGCGCACCAGGCCCTGCAGCCCGGGGATGGCGCCGCTGCCGTCGGCCATGTCGTGCCAGCGCGCCATGGAACGGCGACGGAAGTTGTGGTAGAAGTGCGGATTGCCAAAGTTGGCATTGATCCAGGCAAACGAGTTGGGCGTCGCGGTGCCGCCGACGTCGGTCGCGACGATCGTCACGGCCGCGCCGTGCTGCGCGGCCAAGTGCCAGGCGACGGACGCGCCGATGATGCCGGCGCCGACGACGACGACGTGCGGCCGCGCCTTTGTTGCAGCTTCTTTGGCCATCGTTTTGTAGACGTATTTTCGCGCGATCTCTGGACGAAAGGCCTTTTGGAAAGGACGGGAAGGAGGGCGGCCAGTGGCACCTTCCCGTTGGAGGTGGGAGATGCCCCGCTGGCGACGCCCCGGCTTTTGTACGCTTTGGCGGCTGCGATTGCGGAGACCTCCGACCGGTGGAGCGCAATCATTGCCCAGTGAGAGGTATTCCACGGCAGACTCTCTACAAATGCATTCTTGCTATTTGCATGTTTTGGGAGCCCACGAGAAATACATGGTAAAGCTCCTCTAACTCATATACTGCAACTACGATACTAATTTGGAAAGATGCCCTTAATTACGAGATTTAGTGTCTGTTCCTGTTGAGACCTCAATTAACCTGACTCGGCTTGCTCTTTATACCACAGTTGTGAGCATGGTCTCGCCGGTCGCTAGACGGTCGTAGTGGAGACTCGAGAAGTCACATTCTGCATGAAGAGAGAACCCCGCAGATCGGAATCCTCGAAGCCAACCAGCGACAACCCGGCTTTGCATAACTCATATTCCTGGACTAGTCACGCCTCCGGTTTTCCCCCTTCCTTTTGCGTGGCGCCCCTGTGCTCGGTAGCCACCTCTACATAGTAGCTTCAATAGGTACCTCCTTCTGTGGCCGTACGCGGGCCAAGGGGCTTCAGGAGGCATCGCCGGTCTGTAGGCACCCAGACAGCCAAGGCGGCAAGGATGACATGGCGGAGGACGGAAAGACGGCCGGAAGCGACAGCCTCGCTCTTCTCGAGGCCTGGCTGGACGTGCACGTCGTCATCTTGCTCGCTGACGTTCCGAGCTGGCTATGTTTTACAGCTAGTTTCTTGCTTGACAAGCCCTTGCGGTGACTAGAACGTGCTCGCCCGTCCGTACACGAGAATTGCAGTGGGGTTCAGGGATGTTGCGTCTGTAAGACAACCGAAAATGGCCGGGAGCATGGCGGAGGTGCTATGTATTTCTTTCCACTCTTGGGGTTTAAATTCTAAATATCCATGGTATCTGTGTCCATTATTATCATTGTCATCACCCCCATCTTCTGAATTCTGGGACATGCGACATGGTGGTGATGGTCTTTGCTTCTGCCATATCTGGGGCAGCTATGGATCTTGCCGTCTCTCCAATGAAGTTGACGATGGAGTCGTAGCACTTCATAAAGTCACCGTCTGAGACAGCAAGTTCTCAAACACGCTGTCTCGCCGTACTGCACATAGAACCTGAGGATTTCCAAGGGTGGAACTTCGGATATCAGCACGTCAAAGATCCATACTTTCCAGAGGGGTACATTCTCGCTGGTGCAAGAAACAATCCCGCCTTGGACCGCGAAGCTGGATCACTACGCCTTGCTACACCCTCCCGTCCCAGAACAGATTAGTTCGCGCCAATACTACGGCACAAAGGCGGCTGAATATGCAAATTTGTGTGGTAAGAATTGCCAAATGATTGAGATGCAGAGGCGCAATAGGTCAGAGATAGTGACGTGGCGACTGGAAAACTGGCCTGTGCGGCTTCTTCGAAAAAGATGGTGGTAAGAAGAAGTAGTCATAAGCCGACAACTAAGTTCATTGTTAATCCGTACTTCCGGTTGAGAGAAAGAAGAAGCCACATTTTCCCTCCGCTCGAGCTGACTAAAGGAGAAACAGGATCCTGTGTTTATGAACAGGAACCAGTTCTTTGTCAAAGTGCACATAAAACAGGAATAGTTCTGCTGCCACCCTATTCTTACTCTATGCAATATTCGGCTCGTCGATAAAGACGGGCGACTTCTGCATGCGATAACTTCCGGCACGGCAGCCTTGTATGAAAAATAAATTGTGACACGTCTTAGGAGGTTTACAACTTCTTCTCTAGGTCTAGCCGTTCCATCATTGCAGAAGTTCTACTGTTATCTTGCCCTTCTGGCCATCTTAAAAAGGCTCTATGCCCCCGATCTGTATGTAGCAACAATTATCTGCTCTTTTGACTCAACTTGTTTCTCTCTCCCCGTCAGACCACCATATTTCGCAGCCACGTCACCTATTCTATTTAACCCTTCTTGTGACTGTATCGGATAGGAGCTATGCTATCTTCTAACGACGTCGGTCCCTCAAGCAATCCTGCTGATAGCAACTCTCCTGATGACGACAAGCGCCATCTTACTACGAAGCAAGAGGGGCACGATGAATCCGCAACGGAGAACCAAGGCCAGTTGCCGGCCGGAGCTCGAAAAGCAGCTGCTGGCCAGGGCAGCATCACGCACCTACCAGACGACCTGTTACTGGACACCGGCGTGGATCCTATCTCGGCACAGGCTTCTCCGGCGAGCGTAAAGGACAATAGAAATAGCGCGGGACCATCTAAGGAACGGCGTTCTCGGCACCTTGATACTAACTTTCCCAGACCTGTAAGCGGCACCAATCAGAAGGCCGCATGCTCAGGCATACCAGATAGGAGAAAGTTTGTGGGTGGGGATGGGGGTAAATCAGATAGCAGCAGGAGGAAGGCTGAACCTGGCCTACGGTCGAAGCCCGCGATTGCGGCTCAAAACTCCACCACTACGGACGCCTCAAACACAGACGCGAAAGGAAGCCTCAAAGAGGGGTATGTCGCCGATGCAAAGGAGCCGAGGGAGGTTGAGGCGCGTAAGAAGCTCCATGACGACCTATTGGATGCAATCAAAAAGGGGGATGTCACAACTTTACAGAACCTCTTCAGCTCGAACCCCAGATCGTTGAATGCCAAGTTTGGCGAGTTACAAGAAACCCCCCTCCTCTTGGCGGTCAGAAACGGCGGTCAACACACAAAGTCACTAGTTTCTATGATCATCTCTTTCGGCCCGGACGTCAACGCACAAGACGTTAACAACCGAACAGCGCTCATGTTAGCAAGTGGAATAGGACTGCCTGATACCATTAGAACCGGCCTCCGCCATGATTCCAATGTCGACACCAGAGACAAAGAAAAAGGGACTGTAATATCCGACGTCTTGAAACAGCAGAAAGAGGTTGTCCAGCTGCTTCTTGATTCAAAAGCCAACCCAAACAAGGCTGATCATATGGGACGAACTCCACTCCATGTTGCAGCTTGGCGTGGGTGGAATGACATGATACAGCTTCTTCTCAAAGTGGATACAGCTGATGTCGATCCCAAAGACACCCGTTCTTGGTATACGCCACTCCATGATGCCTGCACTAAAGGTCATTATGGGGTCGTCGGAACGCTCCTATACTACGGTGCCGATGTGAATGCAAGGTCGGTTAAGAGCTGGACCCCTTTGCATATCGCGGCGAAGAACGGCAAAGCAGACATAGTCGAATTACTCTTGCAAGCCGGAGCAGATACGATGCTATACACAGAAACACTAGACACTCCAGAGAGTCTTACCCCAAAAAATGACGAGAGCGGCATAATCGAGTTGCTCAAAAGGACCTATCATCTTGCAAGCAGCGGCACCACGCAGAGGACGGGCAAAAACTTGAAAGTCAGGAAACCGAGCCTGGATCAGGAGAATGTTTGCAAACACTTCAAGGGCTTTATCTGGCCGTCGGTAGACGAGGCCCACCGATTCGACACACCGACTGTGTGGGATATGCTCTACTCTGACGACCCTAAAGTCGAGAAGCTGAAGGGCAGATCGGCTCCCGTGTAGATACACTTGCCTGCAAATACGGTAAGTGATGATCAATGACGGGATGCCTGGGACGACTCTGCTGACGTCCATCTAGATAGATTGGGTCCAGGTTAGTCTTCTATACTAGCCTACAGCCATCATTGTATCGGTTAACCATGGACAGGACATCTTCAAACGCCTTTATTCCACAGAGGAAGAAACTTCCAAAGCAACGAACAAGGCTATGCTGCCTAGAATCATGCAGTTTCTTGAGACCCACTTGGCCGAAGTAGGCCGATCAGCACAAACACGTTCAAGGCAGTCGCATTACAAGGTAACACGCTACAGTATCACCTTTGCTGCATTCGATGAACTTACATTCACCAACTGCCAGTGTACTATCGGACTAACGCCGAAGTTGCAGACGTTTGAAAATCACATGATATCAGCAGTGGTGAGTATACGAATTAGACGGTGATGGCAACTGTTAAAACTGTTGACTAGCGAACATAGATTCCAATCATCGACGTAGACATGAAGCAGCCGCACTATTACAAGAAAAGTGATGACTCAAACGACGATGTAGCAGAAGAATCAAACAACGATAAAACAGAAGGTAGAGATGCGGATGATGAAATATCCCCTTTCATAAAACGAAACTTGGTAAAGCTGCTTGCCACGAGTGAGGGAAGGCCACTCAGCGAGGACGAAGAGAAGCATAAGGACTGCATGCAGATGTTGCTGGACGCTTACGGCAGTCATGTCCATTTTCCTAGAAGTCTAGACGAGTCCTTCCACGAGTTTCTTGAAAAATGTGACCTAAACCACCGGAATGGGGATCAAGTGCTCTCCCGGTTTATCGGGAACTTAATATTGAATGAGGAGTGGTACAGAGCAGAAAGAAACAAAAAAAAAGATGCAGGGTACGAAGATGAAACTCAAGGGCAGGAGGGAGAGAGCTCTGGAGATAAAAAGCAAGATCGAAATTCTCATCCGGACTCCCAGCGCTCCGCTGCCGCACCCACACCTTTGGAGCTGGAAAGCCAACTCGAACAGGCAAATCGCAATCCGCGCAGATGGCTAGCCAATATTGCCTCAAACTTTAATAAGCACAGAGAATCAGCAGGGAAGCCAGTGCGGAACGCGAAGTCCGGGACCGGGGATAAACAATCTAACACCAAGCCGGAGGATGAAATACGAAAGCGGCCCCGACAGCAACTTCTCATTGCGCCGCAGTTGTGGATTTGGAAGGTTGAAAGTAAGCACCCAAGCCCGTCGTCTTTTTATAACGGTATCTTACACGCCAGAAAAGACGTAATTGTCACTGCTTTCCCCGGTCGTTGGGATAGCGGCAATACGAGAATTCTTTCTAATATGATGCGGAAAAGTGTCGAGGAGCGTAACCAGGCGGCCAAACAAGAGCCGAATCTGAAGGGCATAGACGTTCAGGGGGTGCTCCACTGCATTATTGATTCATGCCTTGGGTTCGAACCTTGGTTCTCGGCATACAATGAAGATCGGAGCTACAACGACGCTTATGCCGCAGAGATTGCCCTCATTGTCAGTTGCATTCATCTCGATCTAGACTTCTTTGGAGATTCTGACTTGTGTATAGTCCAGCCAGGCAACCGCCTGCTATGGCAAATACCGAAAATCGCTTGGCAAGGTAGAGGAGAAATTTGCCTCGGCTATGAAGGAAGAAACACAGCTTCTGATAGAGATTGATGATGTTCTCAACGAGATTTCCATGATCAAGCGGACCTACGAAGACCAGTCCTTGGTGTGCACTGCGATGAGAGCCGAAGAAGACAGGATTTCCCAGTCCAAGACAGACCCCGATGCGGACCTCCCGCACGCCCAGACCTCTCTGCCACGCCCTCAAGCGCCGCACAGAAACGAAGGAGACGACTCGCCGCTAGACTATGCGCATGTCC
Organism: Grosmannia serpens; assembly: GCA_029299595.1. NCBI lineage: Eukaryota > Fungi > Ascomycota > Sordariomycetes > Ophiostomatales > Ophiostomataceae > Grosmannia > Grosmannia serpens. The sequence continues at coordinate 58,760 of JANSMH010000021.1, forward strand.
GGAACGGCCCCGGAAACGGACCGACGCCATTTCCTCGGCCGAACACGAAGCTTGACAGGCTAGAAGAAGAAGCAAGACGAGTCAGGGGATCGGTACGCTACCAAGCTCGAGATGTCCGTCGTAGATCCAGGGCTGACCGGTGCAGATCATCACCCTCCTGGACTTGAGGCAGCGGCAGGCAAGCACGGAGAATGCGATCAGCTCGGGAAAGCAGGCGCAAATCCTGTTTGAACAGTCCAAAGTTCTGTTTATCTTTACCGGAGCCACGGTTATATTTGTAAGTCTCCAATGCTCGCGAAAGGCCTCTGCTGTCCCGCAACTACGTCTTTGCTCATGATGCACAGGCGCCTTTGTCGTGGGCGTCGAGTCTGTTGGCACTCAAGATCGAAAGTTTCACGCCAGACTCCTGGCGCATCAGCCAAGCATTTGCAGCATCTTGTGAGTAGTTCGAATGCGCCTCGATGTCGGCGTATCGCTGCCGCTGACCCGAGCAGTTGGCAGCTTGATGGGCACACTGCTACTCTGTCTTGTGTTCTGGAAGATGTACGACTATTATTCAGCGACACCGATCGCTCCGGAGCAAAGAGGAACAGTCACAAATGGCCAAGACGATTCGCTTGGCACACATGAATATTAGGTACGAGAAGTGTACTGCCGATATGAATATTTATCTCGGATACAACTCCGTACGCCGTAATAAAAAGAGAAATGAAGTTGAACAAGCTGTTAGGTGGTGCGCAAACGGCATAGCACAGTCAAACTTAGGCTGCCTGTTGGGGTTGGGTAGAAGTGATTGATCCATCGTACAGCGTAGTTAACATACATCAATACCCATAACATAACCAGACAACGGTGTACAGTGGAGCCTGTTCTCAAACGACTTCTTCCAGGCAGTTCGTGTCCAGTTCAAGTCACTATAAGGGCCTAACTACTGCGGTAGATTTATGCTACAACTGTAGACCACCAACCTAATGTGCCTGCGACTTCAAGAAGTCCACAATGATGGGCATATACTCCAGCAACGGCGGGCTGGTGGGAGTCCATCCCAGAGCCTCTCTGGTCTTGGCGCTCGACACGACGTTCTTCATCGTCATGGGGACCTGGAACCAGCCAAAGTGCTCAGCCGCCTTGTCCGGCGGTATGCCGACGACGGGGAGGTCCAGCAGCTTTCCCACGCTCTTGGCAATGTCCTTGATGGGCACGGCCTCCTGGCCGACGGCATGGAAGAGAGAGCGACCGCCGGGCTGGCCGGCCTTTTCCATTACCAGCCGGTACAGCTTTGCGGCGTCGTCCCGGTGGCCGGTGCTCCAGCTGTACCTGTCCTCGTCTTCGCCGGCGACGTATGCGGAGACGCCCTTTTGCAGCGCCGCGCCGACGAACATGGACATGAAGCCAGAGGAGCCGGGGCCGTACGTGGTCGGCGGCAGGCGCACGACGCTCGCACGCACGCCCTGCTTGGCAAAGCCGAGGCAGAGAGACTCGGAGGGGCCACGAGCCAAGACCAGGGGGTTGGTCGGGTCGCCCTCGTCGTCCTCCGTGGCCGGCGCGCCGGGCGTCTTGGGCACCAGCCCGCCCGTGCCGGCGGTGATGACGAGCGCGCGATCGGCATGGGCACCAGAGGCCTTGGCTGCTGCAACCGAGGCGGCCAGGGCCGAGCCGAGGGCCGTGATGGCCGCCCGGTCGGCCTCGCAGGCGGCGGCAAAGTTGGCAAAGTCGTGGATAAAGGCCAGGTGGATGACGGCCTCGCTCTCGGATGCTGCCTTGCTCAACAGCTCCAGGTCCTCGATGCGGCCGCGCAGAGGCTCGGCGCCCTGGCTCCGGAGCTGCTCCTCCCCCTTGTCCGAGCGGGTCAGGCCGACGACGCTGTGGCCGGCAGAGACCAGCTCCTTCACGACAGCCGTGCCGACGAAGCCGGTCGAGCCGGTGACAAAGACGCGCATGGTGTAGCTGGAGAGATGGCAAATGTGTATATGTGAATCCGAGATGATGAAGGATGCTGATGGAAGAAGCTGCTTGGACTCCAGGGAAGAAAGGTCTGTCTGGAAGGAAGACATTATTTATACCCTGTTGGCAGCACATAGATGCTGGCGTGATCTTTGGGGTGTGGCAAGACATGCTTGACGTAACTGAACCGGCACCGGCCAATGAGAAGCGGCTCAATCCGAGTCGAGGTTATTGAAAGGGAATCCGCCTTATACAAAATCCGAAGACTAGTCCTAGATCGGAAATGCCGGAGATAATGTGCGGCGTCCGGAACGACATTCTCACTCCGACAAGAACTACAATTAGCTCTGCCATCGGACCAGGTTTGCGATATCTCCAGCTCTCATCGGGACAGCAATGGGGCAATGGATATAGCGGGGAAGAAACCTCCGTCCAACAGGCGCAAGTCCCGGTTTGGCTGTCGAAACTGCAAGCTAAGAAAGATAAAGGTGAGCTTTATATTTCTCGAATATTCTATCGTCCTGCACAGAACGCATGGGAATAACTCTTCCGTGCCGCATAGTGCGACGAGACCAGGCCGCATTGCGCGCGATGTCGTCTGTACGGCGTGCTGTGCAATTTCGAGTCCGGCGTGCCCGACCTCCAGCCGCTGTCCGAGGGGCGAACGAAGCCAGAAATAGCAAGGCGTTCCACACGGCTGTCGCCTCGTTCGACGATTATCAGCAACTCTGTTTGGGCCGATGATGGAACGTCGTTCTTTGTGCTAGACGCAGGCGACCAAGATCTCTTCAGCCGGTTTCGATACCGGACCTTGTTCTCTCTTGGCGACGGGGAATTCGCAGACATGTACGAGAAGCATATGCTGGCCATGGCCTTTTCCGTTTGTCTGCCCCGTACCCCAAGCACCGAGGCTGCTTCAGCGCTCCGCTGACCGAGTGCGGCTCCATCCCTCCATCCCAGTGCCCGTTCCTGCTCCATGGCGTCCTGGCCGTCGCAGCCGTCCACGACCGCTACCTGGCCGGAACGCACACCCGCCGTCGGTCGCTGCGCGAGAGCCACCACTGGGCCCAATGCACGGCTCAGTTCAACCGCTGGCTGGGCCAGCCGCTCAGGGACGAGCACAAGGACCCGCTCTGGGCGGCGGCCGGCACCCTTGCCATCCTGGCCTTCTCGTCCATCAACGTCGGCGTGCCGGACAGGGTGTGGCCCCTGGTGCCGGCCGACCTGGAGTGGCTGCGCATGGGGTCCGGCAAGATGTCGCTGTGGCAGCTGGTCGATCCTTCGCGGCCGGACAGCGTCTTCCGCCACATGTCCCAGGCCTTTGACGCGGCGCGACTGGCCATCCCGGGCCGGGGAACCGACGGTGTGCCGGCTGGCCTGGCGCAGCTGTGCGGGCTGGACGAGTCGTCAACGGCAGAAGACGCCTACTTTTTGATCGTGCACGGCCTGTCCCGTCTCTTGACGATGTCGACCGACGCGGCCCTGCATCCGCTCGCCATGGCGGTCTCCCACTACATGCACACGGACATGCAGTTCATCGGCTGCCTCGAGAGAAGAGACCCGATAGCCGTCTCGCTGCTGTGTCTGTGGTACTCCCGAGCCCGGAGGAGCAAGTGGTGGATTGACGCTCGTGCGCAATACGAGCTCCCGGCTATGTGCACATACTTGCAAACACACCACGGGGGGAACAGCGCCGTGCAAACACTCATCCGAGACTGGATCGGTCCCGATGCGGCAGCTATGTTTGGGTATTAGAACACGAAGCTTGGCCTAGCGCGCAGCTTGTTATCTGTAGCCTTTTTGAACAGCTTCGTCTCAGCTCCTACATAATCCGTACTGATAAAATACGAAGCAAGGTACGAGCTTCCACACTTCGCTAAATATTCCCCGCATATACGAGGTGGTATGTGATTGGATTCTTAGCGCAGGCGCTGAGAGCAGGGGTGCTCCTCCGTCTGCAGGACAGGTTTGTTCTCGAACACGGCTCGTTTTCCGGCATCTACCTGACGAGCAACCTCGTTTCTAACGTGCGTGATTCGCCCTCGGTTTCGGAGGGGGGGGGGGGAATCAAAGCTGTGCCATGACAGCGCTAAATAATATCAGCGGCAGCGGCATTGGCAGCAGAAATGACATCAAAAATGGCGGCAGCACTGCACTAGCAGCAGTACGAGTATTTGCAACGTCGGCAGAAGCGGCAGCAGAGGGCAGCGGCATACACCATACGCTAGTAGATTTGCGATATGGTGCTTGTCCAAGAAGAGTTAGTCTGCGGCCAGCTATACTCAATCCGTAAGCGAAAAGGCAGGATACAACGCTGCAGCGTGCTGACCGTTAGATCTCAGGAACAGAGCCTGCGACAGCCTTTACAGAACCGTCTCAGCCAACAAAGGCGGTGATCAACACCGGATATCAATCGATGTACGTCTCGCTAGCCTCACTAGCACAGAGGGTGATGCCTTAGTTGAGTTACTGCTCAACACCATGCAAGTAGCACGTGGAGGACGACTCGTACGTCGTATACACTCGTATCCCAAAGCAGCACGCAGGCTTCCTCTGCTGGCTGCAAATGCTGGTACTCGTACTGCCATCCTGACCCCCAATCTTCTCCTACAGCAACGTCTCCCCACTGCCGACGTCCTTATCTCTTGTCGCCCTCCACCCAGACCAGTAAGGAAGGTGGGGGCGACTGCGAGCGTCGCGTGTGCTGTCTGGTCCGATATTAAGTTGTGCCCGTGCACCGAGCCTCCCTGGAAAGCCGGTGCACGTCAGATCGGCCCCCCCCAGAGCTCGAAACGGTGCGTGTGCCGGCGGGGCCAGGGCAGGGGCCTTTATCGAAACGCAATACGAGAGATCAGCCGGTTTGCGACGACCCTATCGCGCGGTGCCTGCAAGCACGATAGGCACTGCTGTCCAGTCAGGAGACGCAGGCCCGGCAATCGGACAGGGAGAAACGGGCAGGTCCCAACCTTTTGGCTGTCGCTACCACGCGACGGAGCCAATAGTGCCGGCTAGTGCATGCGTGCGAGCCGTATAAGCTGTCCAGCATGCCAAGGCTCTTGGCGACAGGTCTCGGGAGCTGTTCTGATCGAAGGCTCGCATGTGGAAAAAAACGGTGACATACCTGCCACTTTCAATCTAGGAGAGGCTGGCCGGATGGGACCTGCTCGTTTTCTGCTAGACGGGCACGACTTGGCCGCGGCGTGCCAGTCGAGTCCGCTGCTGCTACGCCGGCGTCGACAGGGCGCGCGAGCATATAAGCGTGCACGCTCCCCGTGTCTTGTGTGTCTGTTCCTTTCTCTCCCTCCCGGACAGGACACAGCAACCGACTGGCCAATCACTGCGATCCGTGACCATGCGCGTCTTCAGCCTGCTGTGTGCCGCCGTGGCGAGCAGCTCGTTCTCCACGGTGCTGGCGACTCTGGGCGCAGACTTTGCCGCGTACGATGCGGCCCATCCGGGGCTCAAGAACATAGTAGGTCTCCTCGTCCTCGCGGCCGAGCACGCGCTGACCGGCAGAACTCGGACGACGACGACTTCCTCAAGGTCAAGACGCCCGACTTTTCCGGCACGCTGGGCTCGCCGACCGTGGAGGCGTCGGTGTCGCCGGTGAACGCCTCGGTCGGCGTCATCCCCAAGGCCTACATCGTCCAGCTGGCGCCCGGCGCCAGCCTGAAGCGGCGGTCCGTCCCCGCGTCCCTCCCGTCTCCCCGCCTCCGTTGCTGACCAGAAAAGCGGTGTCCGCGTGGGCGACGAGCACTTCCAGTTCCACAAGCGGGCCGGCGAGTCGATCGAGTACCAGACGCGGCTGGAGTTCAAGAACCCCGACGTCTTCCTGGGCCTCTCGATCCAGGTGCAGGACAACAGCAACGCCACGACGATCAAGCAGATCCCGGGCGTGGTCGGCGTGTGGCCGGTCCGAAACCTCCCGCGGCCGGCGCCGATCGGCGGCGCCACCGGCAACATGGTCGACGGCAACACGACCTACCACGTGTCCGCCCAGGCCGGCCGCGGCGCCGACGTGAACCACCCGCACAGCATGACCGGCGTGGACAAGCTGCACGCGCTCGGCATCAAGGGGCGGGGCATCAAGATCGCCGTCATGGACACGGGCGTCGACTACCACCACCCGGCGCTCGGCGGCTGCTTCGGCAAGGGCTGCAAGATCTCGTTCGGCAAGGCCTTTGTCAACGACACGGGCGACGCCGTCACGAGCGACGACCCGCTGGCCACCTGCGCCGGCGGCGGCCACGGCTCGCACACGACCGGCATCATCGGCATGCAGGACCCGGCCGGGTCGACCTTTGGGCTCGTGGGCGTCGCGCCCGAGGCCACGCTCGGCATGTACCGCATCTTTGGCTGCTCCGGCAGCGCCTCGGACGACATCATCATGCTCGCCTTCCAGCAGGCCGTGGACGACAAGGTCGACATCCTCAGCATGTCTCTCGGCTCCATCGAGCTGTGGCAGCGGGACGAGTGCGTTTCCCCCCCCCCCCCGCCCCCCGGTGTTGGCGCCTGCAGACAAGAGCTGCCAGGCCTGAAGAAGTGTGCAAACCCCCCTGCTAACGTACGAACCCGGCAGCCCGTTCGCCACAGTCACCGCCGCGCTCGAGGCCAAGGGCATTGCCGTCATCGTCGCGGCCGGCAACGACGGCGGCCCGGCCCTGACCTCGTCGCCGGCCGTGGGCGAGAAGGTCATCGCCGTGGGCTCCGTCGACAACACGATGTACCCTACCGTCTACACGGCCCGGGACTCGAGCGGCAACACGCTCAAGTACTCGGGCAACCCGTGGCCGGTCTCGGCACCGAAGACCGGCCTCAAGGTCTACGACATCACCAAGCTGGCCGCGAACACGAGCTCGCCCGTCGGGTACGTGCCGCCGATCTCTTCTGCCCCCAGCCGCGTAGCTAACACACAGCAGCTGCTCTGTCAGTGCCTGGAAGGCTGCTGCTGCCGGCATTCCCGACCCCAGCAACTCCATCATCGCGGCACCGGCCAGCTCAGCCTGCAGCTGGGCCGCCAAGCTCAACGCTGCGGCCACGTACGGCATGCCCTACGCGCTCGTCTACTCCGTCGACGGCGGCGGCGTGTTTGTCAAGGACTACAACGTGATGGAGCCCAACATCCCCAACTACGGTACGTCGCAGACAGCGCCCTACACCCGCCTGCCCCCCCGTGCTAACAGCTCAGGCGTCATGCTCAGCGTGGCCGACGGCGAGACGCTGATCAAGGGCCTCGCCAGCGGCGACGACTACCGGCTGTACTTTGACAGCAAGGTGTTCGAGTCGACGGAGCAGCCGTCGGCGGGCCTGATGTCGTACTACTCGTCCACCGGGCCCACGTCCGACACGCTGATGATCAAGCCGCAGCTGTCGGCGCCGGGCGAGGCCATCCTGGCCACCTGGCCGCTCGAGGCCACCGGCTACGCCATCCTCAGCGGCACCTCCATGGCCACGCCGTACGCGGCCGGCTCCTACGCCCTCGTCAAGTCGCGCCATCCCGGCGAGTCCGTCCAGCAGATCCGCGAGCGCCTGCAGAGCAACGCCAAGAGCATCCCCTACACCTCTGACAGCTCCATCCGCGACTCCGTCACCCAGCAGGGCGCCGGCCTGATCGACGTGTACAGCGCCGTGTTCGTGCCCTGGGCCGTCTCGCCGTCCGAGCTCAACCTCGGCGACCTCGACGCCCTGGTGCCCCAGAACATCACCATCACCAACAAGACCCCCTGGCCGAAGACGTACAGTACGTGCCACGTGTTTTTTTGCCCGTCCACGTGACGCCATGCAGCAGAACCGCTAACAACGCTTTCCCGCAGCCATCACGCACGAGCCCGCCGGCGAGAGCAACCTGCTGCCGTACCAGTATGTCGTCACGCTGACGGCCACCTCTCTCGCCCTCCCGGATCAGTACAAGCAGTACGCCACGGTCAGCTTCTCCACGACGACCGTCTCCCTGGCGCCGGGCGCGTCGGCCACCGTGGTCGCCACCTTCACGCCCCCCACCGACACGCCCGACCGCTTCCTTCCCGTGTACTCGGGCTTCATCAAGGTCACCAGCGGCAGCGAGTCCGTCACCGTCACCTACCTCGGCCAGCCGTACTCGCGGGAGAAGGCCGACGTGCTCGACAACACCAACGTCACCGGCCTGCAGATCCCCATGCTGCTCAACTCCAAGAGCCTCTTCACGCCCCTGCGCGACATTGGCGTGTTCGACTTCAACCTCAGCGGCCTCGGCTACCCCTACCTCGAGTGGGTCACGCTGCAGAACAGCCAGTTCTTCCGCATCGAGCTGCTGCCCTACAACACCACCGTCGTGCCCGACTTCTACGGCTTCGACAACAGCACCAACCCCTACGGCGTGCCCAACTCGTCGCTGCCCATGGTCTACCCCCCCCTGAATCTCAACTTCACCTCGGCCGAGGTGACGTCCTACGGCCACGTCAACGAGAACCTCCAGAACAACCGGCCGTCCGGCTTCCTCTGGCACCTGGGCCCCGACCTCTACGACGAATACAGCAACACCATCACCCGCATCCTGCCGGGCGACTACCGCGCCCTCCTGCGCGTGCTCCGGTATGGCGCCAGCATCAACCTGGCGTCGAGCTATCAGACCTGGTTGTCCCCTGTCATCCGCGTCGCCGACTCTTCGTAGGCTGCCCGTCCGTTCACTTTCTCCACCCCTGCTAGAGTAGGAACCTTGTCCGGAGATCCGGCTTTCCATTCCAGACTCTGCCTCCTTGTATTCCTCTGCCTTGCTGCACCTGTGTTCTAGACCCGGGGTCTTTAGAGTGGGGGGCTTCTTGTGTGATAAAATTGGCTGTCGAAAAGTATTGGGAAAAGACGGGCCGTTATAGCTACCAGACAGCTAGATGAATACGACTCGCCGTGAGATTTGAGTATGAAATTGAATTACTACGGTAGAAAGAACTGCTTCCATGTAGACAAAAACTGCCACCATTCCAAATCAAGCTGCTACTGCTCCTTAAGCAGAAGGATCGGTGGCAGGTGTGGTGCCGGTCACCACGTCGTCGGTGGGCCTCACCCGCAGCCTGACCTCGACCTCCTCAAACCTCTCCCCCGTGCTGCTGCCCCGGAGCTCGACCCGCAGGATGTCGCTCGTCACGAGGACGGCCTCCTCGCCCGCGTCTCGCCTGATCAGCAGCCAGAGGCACGTCCTGTCCAGGCTCCTGCATTCGTCCACCACGACCCCGATCTCAGCCACCATACGTTGCGCAGCTATCTGTTTCTTGGGAAAGTATGAAGCCTCTCGTCGGGGGGGTTCGACGGGGGCTGAGCTGGTTGACATGCACGAGTCAACCACCCAGGACAGATACCCTAGCCGCTTTTTTCCCTTTTGCTGATCCGTTTCAGCTGACGCTGGCCGGCGCCACATGCCCTATTCAGCTCCATGCGGTTGCTACTCGTATGTCTCGCCTGCCAGTCGGGATGGGGACAAAATAAGATTGGTTGAAAGACGTGGTGGGGGACTGCTTCCAGTGCCCCTCAATTGCGTCATAGTGGGCGCTGTTCGGCTACTTTTGGTCCAGGACGGTGTTACTTGACCGCAATGCTGCCCAAATAACACAACCCTTTTTCTCACGGCAGTATACATAACTCGAAACATTCGAATAAAACGTAAAGGCAAGTCTGTATCACCTATTTAAGCTACACACCGGCTCGGTCTGGCTCCATTTGGAGCTGTACAGATTCAGTCCCAAAGACGAATATGGTCGTATGTAAAGCAAGGAAGTGTCCGTACAATTTAGGTCCAAGACTCTCTATACTTTACGCGTGTCGGTAGTGTATTGCATGTTCCTTATACCGTCAGCCCTTATATCTGATCCCCTTGAAACAAAGGCGTGAGTGACCACATTAGATCCTCATATGGTTGCTGAAAGCGGAGAAACACTTCGGATTAAAAGAAATATCAAAGGAAACTTTAGATTGAAGACGTTGTTGACACATGGCTCTTCTAGGTGCGAACGGTTGGGGGAGGGGGGGGGGGGGATGCCGCTTTCGTAACCTGTTTTCTCCCCGTACGGTATTCATTGTGCCGGTCCATAATATGGTGGAGAATTCCGGTGGGTTTTTCTTCTGCCACTTCGTCCTTTCTCTCCGCGATGGCAAAGCGTTAAGAGGAGCGTTTAGAGGAGCGTTCAGAGGAGCGTTGAGATGCTGTCGTTTTATAGAAGTTTGAGAACCCAGTTCAAGTGAAACCGCTGATTCACTTCTATTGCAGTACCTAATCACACACAAATCAAAGCGTTACTCATGTAAAGTTTGTGACGGCCAAGCGAGCAGTCCGGCACCAAGGCGACATGTGTCGGATGTCGTACCCATCCAGGACGGTGTGAACATCAAGAAGCGGCCAGCGACACCTGCCGGCGCTGCCGGCCGCGATGCGCGAGCTCTACCCCAGTAATTAGAATGATCCTTGGGGAGTGTGGAGAGATTTCCGGGAGTATTGCAGACGCCTTCAGAATTATACAGCAGGCTCTTGGGCATGGCCGCGTACGGCAGCTTTCAACTTCACTCCGGTCTTGGGCTCACGTTTTTTCTTTTTTTCTGTCCCTTTTTTTGTGCCTCTCCCTGCTTCTCAGCCAATGCACTTGACGCAAATCAAAAGAAGAACCAAGACATACGAGTCTCTCTTTACCTTTGTAGTTTCCTTGAGCAACTAACATGCAAACGTGTGTACAACTGACTTAAGTAGCGTAAAGGCAGATTTGTATATATTTTTATATATAATCTGATTTGGAAATGTTCTGACAAAAAAGAGAAAGTAGTGGTCAAAGCTTGTAATACTGAACAAGAACTTGACGAACACAGGCAATCTACCTCTACGCCAATACTTACCAAATAGGCCGCAGAGCAGAATAGGCTAGCATGCTGCAGTGCATATTGGAAATCCCTTACCACTACACCAATGGTAGACACAGGGGACCATACCAACCCGGCCGGAAGCAGGGTATACAGCCGGATTCCCCGTCTCGATAGGCTTAGTTCCAAGAGTGGAGTTGTGGCCAGCTACGGTCGTATCCCGCTCTGACTTTACACTTTCGGGTTGGAGCATCCGAGGCGATACGTCCGAGCGCCAGGCCAGATGCGGCAACTCTGGCAATGCGACGTCGGCAGTGCATGGGCCCATTGACTCCAGCGGGCCAGTTCACCAATCCGGTGTCCCCTGAACTTGAAAAGAAAACAGCCTGACTAACAGCCATCAACCTGTCTGGCCTCGTCTTCACGTCGACGGCCTTGTCCGCCCGATGCCTGTTAGCAAGAGGGTTGTCAAAGGAAATAGGGAGCCGCAAGGGACTGGGGATACAGAATACGGAGTAGGCAACGGCTCACTGAAGCTGCCTGTGCGGCTGCGTGCTTCCGCAGGTGTGTCTGTAAGCCTGTAGTGTGGTTAGTCTGCCAAGAGTGGTGGGTCGGCACCGCAGCATCCAAACGCGTTGGTTGGTGGCTGCTGTGCGTTCGGGGCGAACGGCCGCTATCAGTCCCACAGTTTATGGGGAGATTGGGGAAAAGGAAAGAGAGGGAGGGGGGGGGGGGGGGGTTCTGCGATGCAGACGACGTTTGCGGTTGCTGCATCTTCTATACCTGTATTCCCGGTCTGTTGTCTTTTTGCCTGCCGTTTCCGTTTCCGTGTCCTCTTTCCAGATACAGTGTTCCTTGCTAAATTCCCGACACATACCATTATTCCCAGATATCCCTCGTCTCCCAGCATTCTCCTCCCAGCTATCGGCATGCCTATGTCTTTCCACCCTCTCAACATCCTCGTCGTGGGTGGCGGCCTGGGCGGCCTTGCCGCCGGCCTCGCGCTGCAGACCGACGGCCACAAGGTCACCATCCTCGACTCCGTCACCGAGTTTTCCGAGGTAGGCCTCTCGCTCGTCCAGCCTATCTCCTCTATCGTTTTCCCCAGGAAGAAACTCACTCTCCCCATCAGGTCGGAGCCGGCATCCGCATTCCTCCTAACTCGTCGAGGCTCCTCATCCGCTGGGGTGTTGACGTCGAACGCATCAAAAAGTCGACTGCCAGCCGCTACCACTTTGTCCGCTGGAAGGACGGCGCCACAATCTTCACCCTGCCGTTTGTCGACAGCGTCCGCGACCACGGCGCACCCTACTGGCTGGTTCACCGCGCCGACTTGCACGCCGCCCTGCTCGACGCTGCCCGCCGTGCCGGCACCACCATTCTGACCAGCAGCCGCGTCGTCGGCTACGACATGGCCGCTCCCAGCGTCACCACCACCGATGGCACCGTGTACACGGCCGATCTCGTCATTGGTGCCGACGGCATCAAGTCCGCCTGCCGTCCGCTGTTGACCGGCCGACCCGACGTCCCCCGTGACACCGGCGATGTCGCCTACCGCATCGTCATCCCTGCTGCGAAGCTTCTGGCTGACCCCGACCTCGCGTCCCTCATCACTCAGCCCTGCTCGACGTCCTGGTGCGGGCCTGACGCTCATCTCGTTGGCTATCCCATCCGTGCCGGCGAGCTGTACAACGTTGTCGTCTGTGCCACCTCTCGCAACGAGACCACCGACGACACTTGGGTCGTCCACGGCGACAGCTCTGAGCTGCGCCATCGCTTCGCCTCCTGGACCACGCAGGTCCGCAAGCTCTGCGCCCTCGCCGGTGATTTCCTCAAGTGGCGCCTGTGCGATCTGCCCAACCTCACCCGCTGGGTCCATCCCGCCGGCAAGGTCGTTCTGCTCGGCGACAGCTGCCACCCCATGCTGCCGTACCTCGCCCAGGGTGCTGCTCAGGCCTTTGAAGATGCCGCTGTCTTGCGGCAAGTGCTGCGCGGGGCCGTGGCCACTTCCGACCTGCACGCCGCCCTCTTGCGCTATGAGAAGATCCGCATGCCGCGCGCCAGCCTCGTGCAGTCTACCACCCGCGAGCACCAGTACCTCCTGCACATCGATGACGGGCCCGAACAGGAGGAGCGCGACCGCAAGCTGGCCCGTGACAGCTCCGACAGCCCCGTCTTTTGGGGCTATGTGGAGCGGAAGAATTGGCTGTTCGGCTACGACGCCGATGTCATTTCCAAGGAGGGCGACAACTGGCGCGAGGGTGCTGGTCCGGGAGCCGTTCTGGGTGCCGTCCGGGCCGGGCATGGCGTCTGTGGTGTCCAGGGCCCGGACTCGAGCGGCGTCGGCGATGTTGCCGTGCACTAGACAGGCCGATTGTGTATCTTTCAGTAGCCATATATATGACCACATTGATGCGTGACTTCTGAATGCCTCAGCTTCCTTCCGTGCCGTCCTGGAGCGCCGGCACAAACTGCATGGCGCTGAGCAGGTCGAGGGCTCCGTCCAGGCCGCCGGCGAGATCCCAGTCGCCAAAGTCGGTGTACGTGGCAAACGCGTGGTTGTTGGCCAGCATGTCCGTGGCCATCATGGGGCTGACGGTGTCGTCGATCGGCTCGTTCAGGTTGATGGCCAGGGCGTGTTCGAGTCCGCGCAAGATGGCGCCCTCGAGCCGGTTGACGGCGTAACGCATCGGTTCGCTGATCTTGCTGGTGGTCCGCAGGTGCCAGAGGTACGAGTTGAGCGTCTCCTGCCAGAAGCTGCGCTCCTGGGAGCTCAGGGACGTGACGAGAAGAAGGGTGGTGAAGGAGCCCACGAGGCTGAAGAGGTAGGGGGAGGCTGATACGTCAGCGTCTGCATTCCTTGGAACGAAACATGAAACGTGACGTACTAAAATACCAGAAGGCCTCCAGCTGGTCGGGGCGCAGGTTAAACGTAAACGCAATGGCGTTCTGCACCGTCTGCAGGGCCAGTTGGCGCAGTTCCAACAGCACCTGGTCGTCGGCACAGCGAGGCGGCAGGGCGGTCGAGCGGATGAGACGGCGAAGCAGCGCAATCTTGACACCGTAGTATGAGAAGTGCAGATGGCCTGTGTCAGACGGCGTCAGATGTGCTGTGTAGAGAAGGCGGTGAGGATCTGCCACCCACCATGGAACGACAGCATCCGCTGGTACGTGATTCCCATCTGCAGCGACGGCGGCACGGTCTGGTACCAGGCCTGCAGCTGGTCGAGGAGCGGCCGCGCCCGCTGGTAGAGCAACACCGTGTCTTGGTCCATGCTGGCGCGGGTGGTGTAGAACGACGCCAGCACCGACGACAGGATCCGTGCCAGCCGCACCATCAGGATGAACTGCGTCTTGCCCGTGGCGCCGATGGACCGGCGGTCGTCAAAGCCGACGGCTTCTTCTGCCGCCTTTGTCGATGTTGATGCCGAGGATGTCGTCATGGCCTCGGAATTGCAGCAGCTGCTGGTCGCGACCAGGTCGACAAAGTCGTCATCCACCAGCGGCTGCACGCTCCAGTCGTCCGCGTGGATGTGCACCGGCCGGCCGTATGCCAGCGCGGTCCAGTGGTCCTGCATGAACAGGGCCCAGCTCAGCCGCTTGCGCACGTGGCGTTCCCAGGCCGGGATGGACCAGCGGGTGGCATCCAGATGCAGGCCCAGACACTGGCCGACGGCGAGGGCCTGGCATGTCAGCCCCCAGGCGTAGCTGTGGTCGGGGTTGAGCGGATCTTCGGGCTGGCACTGCAGCAGCAGCAGCACAGCCTGGATGACGGACAGCTTCGGCCGGTGATATGCGGCGGCCAGGGCGTCATGCAGCAGCCGTCGAAGCTGTGCGGCATCAGGCGTTGGCCGGATCGACAGCTCCGGGTCGTAGGTCCACCAGCGCAGCGCCGACAGATAGACGGCTCCCAGCAGCTCGGCGCTGATCATCGTCCGCATGCCCGGCGCCTCCTGTGCGGACTCGTAGTGCTGCATGAACACGCCCTTGTGCAGCAGCGGATAGCACGGGTGGATGTGTCGCCAGAACAGCTCGACCAGCCGCGGGCCGTGAGGCCGGACCAGCGACTCGATGGCCTGGGCGCGCAGGCCGTCGGGGTCGTATGCCAGCGCCTTGTCGTCCGCCACCATGTGAAAGGTCAGCGGGCACTCGACCGTCTCCGTGCCGTTGCTGTCGCGCTCGAGTACACGGCGGATGGAGTGCGTCTCCAGGCTGAACTCCTGTGTGGATGCATCGTAAGGGCGGTGACGCTGGTTGGTGAGCGGGGGTGAAGAGAAAGAATGGAAAGGAAAGGAAAGCAGAAATGGGGGCTAACGGAAACGGAAACAGAAACAGACGGAAACAGAAACGGAACGGAAACAGAAACATGAAAATACAAAAAATACAGACAGTAGAGACAGACGCACCATCAAAATCGGCTCCATGTCGCTGCCAATCCCGTACAGCTCGCTAAACCGCGACGGATTCAGGCCCAGAGTGGGTGCGCTGTCCTCGGGCAGTAGTGTCGACCCTAATTCCGTCGACGCTAGAGACGCAGCGATCGGCGAGAGGGAGGAAAACGGCGCGATGCCGCCCCTGGGCGTCGTTGATGCTTCGGCCATGGCCATCGAGCCCAACGGTCCCGTCGTGGATTCGGGCGGTCGCAGTCGGCCCCGGCCCGGGTCCAGCGCTTCCTCCAGGGCGCCCGGCCGCCCTCCGGCTCCCAGCTGCAGCACCATGGGCGCGGCCATGGCCATGCTCCCCGCCGTCATCGTCGCCGCCACCGTCCGCCGGTCTGGCGTCTTCTCGTCAAAGGTGCAGGGCGTTCCGCGCAGACGGCAGTGCACGCACTGGTCGCTGGCGGCGTCGGCAATGCACCGCGTCTTGCGCTTCCGACACGCGTCGCACGGCCGGGCGCTGCGCCGCTGTCGCTTGGTGCCGCTGCCGGGCTCGTAGTCGGCTGCCGTCACAATCTCCATCGTTCCATGATCTTGTCGAGAGGATGGAATCGCCGGTCAGAATGGCGGAAAGTGGGGAGAGAACGCGGTAAAGACAGAATGGCGTCGGCAAGCCACCTGGCCCACAAAACGGCAGGTCGCACCTTCTCTAGCCCGCCTGGCCTTGCTGGGAAAGCTGGGGACTCCCGGTGGATTCGCGTACTAAAGCAGGCCAAAGTCATGCTTGTTTTTGCCCCCAGCTGCTCGCCGGCTATTATTGCGCCTTCCTTCCGCTTCACAAATCGCTCACGGTGCCCACTGTTTTCTGCCTTTTTGGCCCCCTCGTCGCTTCCCACTTGTGCCAATCTGGCTACGTCGCTTCCGTTTGTCTCCTGCGCAGTTTCCTCAGCTGTTGAAATCCTCGCCTTGTCTGACTTTCTTTCTGCTCGTCGACTCTAAACAGCTTCTATGAGATACTCCTACATCGTCTTATCGAGCTGTCCACCATGGCGCACCTCCACGTTTGGCAGCGTCACTTCGCCGTCTTCGACAAACCAGCTGAGACGTCGACCTTCCTCCAGCATCGGCTGTGGCCCCCCCGCAGATGATTCCGCAGGTGCCGGTGGACGCGGAAGTCGGAAGCTGATGGAACGTCCACCACAGAACATCTCCACGAGCTGCCTCCGAAGAAAGATGCGGACGCCGTCTGCATTCAGCTCCACGCCTTCGTGACGGACAATCTCCGGCCCGTCCACAGGACGAGGCAGGTGGATGTTGTACTGGTCGGCCCAGAAATCGTCAAGTGGAGGAAAGTCGGCCAGAAGGGCGACGGAATACAGAATACGAGTTCCGGCTGTCATGGCCGGTGAGAACTGCAGTCGGAAGCCGCGCTGGTCTGCGTCTGGCTGCAGGACGACGCCAAAAGCGTGAGCATCGCACGAGGCCACGCCAAAGGCCACGCTCACGAGAACGTCCATATCGGCTGCTGCCGCTGTGCTGCTGAGGTCCAGCGGCAACACGGTTGTGGTGCCAGACGTGGCCGAGGACAGCACCACTTTCAGCGGCACGGCTGCGGTCGTCACAGCTGTCGACGTCTCCTCGGCCAGAGCCACGGCTGCAGACACAGGCACAAGACGCAGATTTCCACGGTTCGGCCCCTCCTCCGTGACGGCCGACACCTCCCGCGGAACGGCCAGGTCGCCACCCCAGAGCCACTTGCCCTCGTCGTCCACATAGTCGCCGATCCAGCCGAAGAAGATGCGCGTGTTGGGGTCGCCGGCCTTGGCACACGACTTGGCCGCATACCAACGTCGGCCATCGAGCCGGCCGTGCGAGCCGTCGCGGGGCACCCGGAAGGGCCCATAGGGAGAGTCGGCAATGCGGTACACGGTGCCGGCATTGGGCGCGTGCAGCCGCGAGTACACCAGATACCACTTGTCGACGCCGGGCAGGTGGAACAGCTCCGGGCACTCGGGACAGAAGAGGTCGTTGGGGCTGTGCAGGGGCTTTGGCGCAAACGTCCAGGTGTCCAAGTCGGTGGACGTCAGCAACGCGATGCAGCCGCGAGTCCAGTACGGCCCACGAGCAAGACGCGCAGCCACCACCATCCAGTAACGGCTCTCGCCGGCGTGGTAGAACACAAAGGGATCGCGGAAGTCGACATCTTCCAGCTGGTCTCGACCTGCGCCATGGAACTGGATCTGCGTGCCCGGACAGTCGAAGCCCGCAGCAGCATGCGCATCGGGAACACTGCTGCCGTCTTGCCGGACCCTGTCACGTGCCCGTGTCCGCAGGATCACCTGCCGGCCACCGTGCTGCAAGCTATAGCCGGTATAGAAGATGTTCATGGCACCGTCCGGTCCGCTCACAGCCGCACCCGTCCAGATCCCGTCCGCGTCCGGGGCGCCCTGTGCATCTGCATCTGGGCCGGGCTCATTGCTGCTGGGTGTCAGACACGGCTGCGCATCTCGCGTCCAGTGCACCAGGTCCCGAGATCGCATGCGCCACCACGACGACCGCAGCCGGGCCGGATGGTGTCGTGTGAACGGCGGCGTGGTGAGATGGAAAAGATGATAGGTCTCGTCGCCGACAAGGATCGGCACGGCATCGGCTGCTGCCTGGGCGGACGACAGACGACTGAAGCCAATGGTGCTGACAACAGCTCCTGTGGACATGGCTGCGATTGCCTTGGTCATGGACCGGAATGGGTTTGGCCTGCTGTGTCTCCCTCTTCCACCGACCGACAAGTCACTTTCTCTAGGATACCATGTTGCTTTTACAGTCGCTCTAGGCGGACGCGCTCGGCGCGATCGCGAGCTCTTCGCGGTGGGGCGGCGCATGTTCTGCCACGAGATGCGAGAAGCAGTGGTTCGGTTGGACGTGCAGCCTTGGCTGCGTCTTTCAGCGGTCTCGTGTTGGTCGAAAACGGATTTACCGTGGCGCGGCACTGCTCTCGCTGCAACGCATCTGCTGGCCATGGCATTGCTAAAAATGGGCTGGTCGGCTCTGGCTGCATGAATATGCATGCACGATGCCGTCGGCATGGCCGAAAAGGGCAATGAGCGTCCTGCCAATATGGAGAAGCTCAGCGTTGGGGAAGCATCCCCTCTTCCCTGGGCCTTGGAGTAGTACTCCAACAGTTTCTGTCTGTCACCCCCGGAGCACACGCCTACTTGCGTTATCTCTAGGCAGCCCACCCGGCTGTCCTCTTCCGTCCCACCGTCATTCGACCGACAGCTGTCTCCGAGCTCGTTGTTGGGGGGATGGACAGCGCGGTCTCTTCCGTCTACATCAAGGCGAGAGCCGGACCGAAACCCACCGAATCCGCTTTCCTCTTTCAACCCAGCCACCACATCTGCCCTCACACGACCGACATGATCCAATACCCTTACGTGTGGCTTTGCTGCGGCTTTGCCGCCCTTGGAGCCTGTCTGTACGGCTATGACGGTGTCTACTTCAACGGCGTCTCAAGTCTGGGTACGCATGCGTGGGGACGGGAGCCGGAAGCCGGACGAGACGCACGGCTAACAGGACAGACATCTTCCTCCACGACTTTGGCGACCGGACTGCCGACGGCAGCTATGTGATCAAGGCGGCCACGCTGTCGGTCATGACGTCGATGATCAATGTCGGCGAGCTGGTGGGCTCGCTGTCGGCCGCGCCGCTCAACGATGTGCTCGGCCGCAAGGGCGTCATCCTGACGGGGGCCGTTGCCATTATCGTCGGCATCATCATGCAGCTGGCGACGACGTCGAGCCGGGCGCTGCTGACGGCCGGCCGGGCCATCCTCGGCTTCGGCGTGGGCAACTTCTCGGCCACGTCGCCGCTGTACATGGGCGAGATCTCGCCGACGTCGATGCGTGGTCCTCTGCTCATGTGCTGGCAGCTCACGCTGTCCGTGTCGCAGATCATTGCTGCCGGCATCAACCGCGGCATGGTCGACAAGAAGACCAACTTTGCCTACCGCTTCCCCATCGGCTTCCAGCTGCTGTTCCCCGCGCTCGTGCTGGCCGGCATCTACTTTGTGCCCGAGTCGCCGCGCTGGCTGCTGCGCAAGGGCCGCGTGGCCGAAGCCACCCGCTCGCTGTGCGCGCTGCACCGCGAGGAAGGCGACCGCTACGACCCGGTGCCGGCCCTGGACGAGATGCGCGCCGCGCTGGTCAAGGAGGCCGAGACGGCGACCGGCGGCAGCTGGATGGAGCTCGTCACGGATCCCATCGAGCGTCGCAAGGTGGTCTACAGCGCCGGCGCCCTGGTGGCGCAGCAGATCAACGGGATCCAGTGGTTCTACTACTTTGGCACCGTCTTCAGCGAGGCCATCGGCCTGTCGGACCCGTTCCTCATGACGCTCATCGTCTTCATCATCCAGGTGTTTGTCGTGCTGGCCGCCGTGTTGCTGGCCAACCGGCTGCCGCGCCGGCCGCTGCTCATCATCACGACAGCCATCATGACCGTGTCCATCTTCGTGGTCGGCTGTCTGGGCATCCCCGGCAACGACGTGTCGACTTCGATCGGCAAGGTCATCATCAGCTTTGTCATCATCGAGATCGCCGCCTTCAACTTCGCCTGGGGCCCGCTCGGCTGGACCATTGCCTCGGAAATGGCCGTCGGCCGCAACCGCAACAAGATCTACGCGATTGCCGTGGCCTGTTTCTGGGTCACCGTCTGGGCCATCGTCTTCACCCTGCCGTACCTGTACTACTCGGCCAACCTGGGCCCCAAGACGGGCTTCGTCTACACCGGCCTGTGCCTGATCACGTGGGCGTACGTGTACTTTTGCGTCGGCGAGGTGACCGGCCGCACGATGGAGGAGATTGAAGGCTTCTTCCGCGACGGGATTCCGGCCAGGCAGTGGAAGCACCAGCCGCGGCTTGGCGACGACGGCCCGCCAGGCCTGACAGGCATGGACGAGAAGAAGAACAGTGACGAGAAGGGCGTACAGGCGGCGGAAATGCTGGTGGTCTAGCTTGCACAAACTAAAAGGCGTTTTTCTACTTGGCGCACATGGAAGAGGCACTACATGCCAAGGGATAGGAGTACAGAGCCGAGATGAATTCGGGACATGCTGCCAGCCAGCACCCAATATCAAAAGCACTAATCTCGATGTCGGATATTGCCAAGATATGAGGATGCGATAACCGTTTCAACAAGATGTCGTCCCACCACGTGCAAAAGACCGTTGGACGAGTACGCAAAACAAAACGACTCTCGCACAGCAGTCGAGGTGGTAGGCACTGCAGACTAATAAGGTTAAATGTGCGAGGCCAGGCCCGCGATGCCGATTATTCCTTAGTAGGGCGGCTTGGCGCGGGCCACGCCGTAGTCCCATTGTCATAGCGACAGGAGACAGCCAACGGGATCGGAGATTAGGCCAGATGCTCTCCTGCAAAAGTCCCGTTGCTGGCAACTCGCAATTTTCGTCACGGCCGTACGAAAACGTACGCGTCACACTCGCCCGACGGCCATAACCAAGATGCGCAGGATTCCACGAGAAGTCACCGGTGTCCTGGAACGGGTCTCGAGGGGAGAGGGCCCGAGTCGGTCGATTGGGCGTCGTCGTCTGCTCGGCGTGAAATGAGGGGTGACCCGTGAAAGGGAAAGCCCCTACGAGGGGCCGTTTGTGCGCCTACGGATATATGGCGAGCCGGCGGCCTCAGCAGCGACAGCGGCGGGCGGCCGCCGCCTGGCTGCAGACTCCTGGCTGCAGACGCCCGCGTCTTGGCGCCCTTCCAGCCGTCTCTTGGGAATGTTTCGCGTGTTGCTCGGCGGCTTCGCCACAGGGGGCAACGACTGTCGCTTGCGTGGACAATCCAATGCGGCCCCACCGAGACGGAGACCAGCCCCCACTGGGATGAAGCACATCCGCTTCTTCGGCCCCCCTTTTCTCCCCTTTGGGACGGCTTGGCGAATGACCGGCCGTCTGCGAATATGAGCGGATGGGGCCGTGGCGCTCTTGGTCGTCGTAAGAGGGGACGGGCTGCCCATATTATTCGCAATCACATTCGTACGCCTCGTCCAACTCGTCCAACTCGTCCCGTCTCCCACTCTCGTCGCCATTCATCGTCTGTTCGTCCTGCTCGTCTCCTGGAGAAACGGGTAGCCTCTTTTTGGTGTATTTAGTATTTTCTTCTTTCCTGTTTCGGCACCCCTCTCCCTGTCTCTCTCTCTCTCTCTCTCCTCCGCCCCAACTGCCTCTCTTTTGCCGTTTTTTTTTTCTTTTTCTTTTCCACTCGCTCTTCTCGCTATACCGCCCACACCATGGCCCTGTCTCTCGTTAAAACCTCCCTGGTGGCGCTCCTGCTGGCGTCGCCCATCCTGGCGCAGACCTCGACGGACTGCAGCCCGCTGAACAGTGAGTGACGCCCCCCCCCCTCTGACCGAGAGCGCTGCCGGCCAGCGGCTGACCGAGGCAGCCACCTGTGACCCGGACGCCGGGCTGTCGTCGAGCAAGTACTCGGTGGACTTTACGCAGGGCGCGGACAACGACTCGTGGACGGTGACGGCGGGGTCGATCACGTACTCGTCGTCGGGGGCCGAGTTTACGATCAGCGAGGAGGGCGACTCGCCGACGATCGAGACGTCGTGGTACTTCTTCTTCGGCCGCATCGAGGTGTGGATGAAGGCGGCGCCGGGCACCGGCATCGTCAGCAGCGCGGTGCTCGAGTCGGACGACCTGGACGAGATCGACTGGGAGTGGATCGGCGGCGTCGACAACCAGGTGCAGACGGACTACTTTGGCAAGGGCAACACCACCGTCTACGACCGCGGCGGCACCACCAACATCACCGCCGTCCAGACCGTCTCGCACAACTACACCATCGACTGGACCGCCGAGCGCACCATCTGGTACGTCGACGGCACCGCCATCCGCACGCTCTACTACGCCGACGCCCTCGACGGCCAGAACTACCCCCAGACGCCCATGCGCGTCAAGATCGGCATCTGGGCCGGCGGCGACCCCGACAACACCGAGGGCACCATCGAGTGGGCCGGCGGCGAGACCGACTTCACCGACGCCCCCTTCACCATGACCGTCCAGAACGTCACCGTCTACAACAACAACCCGGCCGGCTCCTACGTCTACGGCGACATGACCGGCTCCTACTCCAGCATCGAGATCGACGCCGCCAACGTCACCGAGTCCGCCTCCGAGTCCGACTCCGACAGCAGCACCACCGCCACCTCCACCGGCAAGTCCTCTACTGCCACTGCCACCGCCACCTCCACCTCCACCTCCTCGTCCAACGCCTCGTCCACCAAGAGCTCCTCGACCGCCGTCGTCACCTCGGCCGGCAGCTCCCTCCTTGGCCAGATCAGCCTGCTGCCCGGCCTGGCCGCTGCCTTGGCGGCCTTTTATCTCCTGTGATTGTTTCTTCTTGTATCCCCAGTCTTGGGCCCGTTCTTGACTGCATAGAGTTTACATCTTTTTTTTTTGGATTCCTTTTGATTAACTAGCACGATACCGGTGCGAGCGCTGCGATTCTGATTTTTCATAGAATGCACCCATATTTAATAAAGACCTTGCTGGTGAAGTCGTACTCTTGTACCATCAGGTGTGTCGGAACGCGATCCAGGGGTATGCTTAGTCATCACCCCTGAAGTTGCGATGCCTCGAGAGCTCACGCAAAGACCCCCCACGTACACAAGCCAGGATCAGCACAGCTACAGCCGGTTTCCAGCCGTTGCACGACACAGCCGAGATGAGCCCGCCAATTTCGGCAAATGGTTGCACAGTGTAGCGAGCAAACAACCACAATCCGACGTGGAAGGTGAGAGAAGAGTGAGTCAGAAACGTGTTGTCTCTCACACAACTAAACAAGTGCCGTGGTGATTGTGCCAAAACAATGCGCTGCACCGCCCCCATCATCCAACCACCCGCCAAGATCCCCAACAGGCCATCATGACAATGTCCCTGTCTCGTCGTCTCGTGTCCTTGGCGCTGCTCGTCTTCGCCACAGCAAAGTCTGCCGCGTCCGCACCGGTCCCCGACCCGGCCTTCCCCTTCACGGACCTCTGCGACAGCTGGCGGCTGCAGCGTCTCGTCGACAGTGGACAGCTCGTGCTCCAGACGACGTGCCCGACAGGCGAGGACCAGACCAGCGTCGTCTCGCTGCTGCCGCTGGACCGGTCGCTGGTGGCCGGCAACCAGACCATCAGGCCGGCGTACCCGTCGTGCGTATCGCCACAGACCTGCAGAAGAAACAGACACGCGCTGACCAGCCAGAAACACTGCCCTCCGTTGCTTCTCCGACGTCTGTCCCTCCTGCTGGCTCACAGGCTCAGCCGTCACGACATCGACCATGCAGTGCAACTGTACCACAAGCGCGACGCGACTGTTGTCGGTGGACCTGGGTACTGTGTTTCCCGTCGTCGCCGTCCTGTCGTTTGATTGTCGTCGCTCCTGCTAACCCGTCTCTCGCTGCCCAGCTGAATGGATCACGGCCGTCGACGGCAACACATGCTTCACAGATGGCGTCGTGTGTGGCACCGTGCAGACAACGACTGCAGAGCGAGGAAGGACGTGAGGGAGGACTCAATCGAGCTGGTCACGGAATCTGGTGGAAAGTTCATAGCGCCACAATACACTCACTCCCGCTCACGCACATGTTTTTGCACCAGGTCCCAGCACCGCCGCATCCCCGTGCCCATCGTGTAGGCCTCGCCGTCTTCCACGTCCTCTGCCGTGGCCCAGCAGCAGGCGTCTGGAGTGGGCTGGGCCCCGTTGCGGCCGCCACCGCCGGCCTCGAACAAAAAGACGTGCATTGTCTGGCGGATGTGCGAGAAGAGCCAGGGAACACTGCCGAGATGGACGGGCGTGCGCATTTTTGCAGCCTTCGTGCCGTCTTCGTCGTCTGCCAGCCACTGCCCGACAAAGGCTGTCGCCCCCTTCTGGAGGGCTGCCTTGCTGGCCGGCGTCTTGCCCGACAGGTCGTGGCTTGGCAGCTGCCACAGACCGGCCAGCAGGCCACGCTCGGGGCGACGGTGCAACAGATAACGACCGTCAGGGGAGCGGACTGCACAGACGTACGTGTCCATCGCCCGGACGGCCTTCTTCGGCCGCCGTAGGGGGAAGAGCCGCGCATGGTCGACGGCGGCAGCGAGTGCACGCTTGTCTGGGTAGTCAGCGGACGGCAGGTTCGACGACGCTGATGGAAAAAAGGGCGATTCCGTCGACTTTGAGTCGTCCTGCTCCGGCTCCTCTTCTTGCTTGGCCTTCTTCTTCGCCGTCTTCTTCTTCGGCTCCGGCTGGCCAGCTGCCGATCCATCCTCTGGAAAGGGCTCACACAGCTGGCAGACGTCTTCCAGATCGCACAGCTCGCCTGGCTTGTCGCTGTCCTTGTCCAGTGGAAGTCCCTCGGCAAAGGCGCGACAGGTGCTGCGGATGGGGCAGGCGGCGCAGTCCGGCTTTGGCGTGCACACGGTGCTGCCGAGCTCCATCAGGGCCTGGCCCCAGCGGCCGGGGCGGTCGCTCGGGGGGATCTCGAACGTGTTGCTGCCAGCATCGTCCTGCACTTCCTCGCCGGCCTCTCGGTCTGCGGCCACGACCCGGACGAGCGCCTCGGCGGCCGCCCAGAGCAGATCGACCGTGGACTTGTCCGTCTTGGAGTCGGCAAAGAGGCCGAGCTGGCGGCTGAGCACGCGCACCACGTTTCCGTCGACCATGGCCGCCGGCCGGCCAAACACAATGGCTGCAATGGCGCCGGCAGTGTAGCGGCCCACGCCGGGCACGCGGGCCTGCAGGTCGCGCGGGTCGGCCGGCAGCAGGCCGCGCAGGTCCGGAGCGGCGACGACCGCCCGCGCCGCCGCATGCAGCCGGTTCGCGCGGCTGTAGTAGCCGAGGCCGCGCCAGGCAGCCAGCACCTCGTCGGCCGGTGCCGCGGCTAGGTCCGTCACCGCCGGCCAGCGCGCCATCCAGCGCGTCCAGTAGGCCACCACGACGGGGATGCGCGTCTGCTGCGCCATGATCTCGCTGATCCACACCTCGTATGCCCGCACCGCCAGCGCCTCCCGCCCGCACTGCCGCGGGTCCAGCCACGGCTTGCGCCAGGGCATGCCGCGTGTCTCGCTGGCCGCGTCATACCACGCCAACAGGGCCGCTCGTGCTGTCCGTCCGCTGGCGCCGTCCAGCAGCAGCGGCCGGTGGTAGCTGGTCGCGTGGCGACGATGTGGCGGGCGGCAGGGTGTAGGGGTGGTCGTGGTTGTGGGCCCAGCCGGCGAGAAGAGTCGGTCGAAGAGCTCTCTGTTGGCAGTTGTGGCTGCTGGTCCGGTTTTGCGTCGTTTCGTGAGGGGGGCATTCGACACGTCGACATCCACGGGAAGCCGGGTGCGACTGCGTTTGTAATCT
The DNA here is from genome assembly GCA_029299595.1 of Grosmannia serpens. Lineage (NCBI taxonomy): Eukaryota > Fungi > Ascomycota > Sordariomycetes > Ophiostomatales > Ophiostomataceae > Grosmannia > Grosmannia serpens. The sequence goes on from JANSMH010000021.1 coordinate 84,281, forward strand.
CTGGCATCGTCATGACTACCGGCATCGCTTATGTCATCTCCACTGCCGTCCCCGTCCGTTTCCTCGTTGACATCCTCTTCCACATCTCCGGCACCCTCGTCGTAATCGGATGCGTCGTCTTCAACTGGACGCTGTCTTTTTCTGTCGCGACGCGTCCTGTCTGGCAGATGCTCAAGAACATCCGCGTCATCCTTGGACTGCGCGGAAATCTTCTTGGCCGCCGCCGCCGCGCTCGCTCGCAGACTCCTTGCCATAATGTATTCGTGGGACTGGAAAGGTCGATCTGGGACGCGGGTTCGAATGGAATTTCTCGCTGGCGCCGCGAATTGTACGCGTTCTGCTTAGTCACCCGGCGGCGCGTGGCGGACGCCCAGTCACATGATTATGTACTCTCCATCTTGACGTCTTGTATTAGGTGGGGTTGTGGTTAGTTTGTTGCACTCACATTTTACGGCAAACAATTTCAGGTAAGATACATCTAATGCCCTAAAGATGATTTCAGGGACATCGTGGGCGTGCCGCACACGTTTACGATTGCAGGCAAGTAAAAAAACGGCGGTACACACGGCGAAACACGGAACGGTTCTATGAATTACTAGCATTGACAGTGCACCGTATCCAGATCTTCTGCTGTCCAAATCCTCATCGGTTCTTCACATGCAGTCATGCCGTACTCCGGCATAAGCGGAGGAATCGTCTCCCATTCACGCCATCCCCTGAACAGCGTGAAGTCGCAAGGCTCTGCATGACACAGAATGTCGTTGTGTCGGCACGACCGGGCTCCGGCAAGACAGCCACAGCAGAAGCTATCGTGGCTGCCTATCCAGACATGCGCGTTATCGTCCTGACCTACTCGAGGCGACTTCAAGTGGAGACTCACAAGAGACTTAGACACTACGCCAATTGCGAAGTGCGCACCTTTCATTCATTGGCGGGCTTGCTTTTTAATCGCACCATGCACAAAGATGCCGAACTGGTTGAGGAGCGGCAAAGAGTCCTCGACAGCAAAAAGCTGCCGCAGTGGGATTTTGAACCTTTCGACATCATCATCCTGGACGAGATCCAAGACTGCACTGATCTCCTCTTTTGGTTGATTGGCTGCTTTATTCGGGCCAACGGGCGAGGGAACATCGGCCAGCCTGCCCGGATCGTCGTGCTCGGTGATGAGCGACAGTCCATCTACAAATTCCGCGGTGCCGACCACCGCTACCTTACTCTGGCGCCCGAAGTTCTTGGCTCTTTGAGCCCTTACTCCTTCGCCAACGTCCCGCTAAGTAACAGCTTTCGCCTGTCGGAGGAGTGCATCCAGTTCATAAACAATGCATTTCTCGGTGGCGAGCCGTACATCAGCAGCGTCAAGTCTGGCCCAAAGCCCATTGTCCTCAGATGCGACCCTTTCGACAGTTATCGGTTGGTCGAGGAGCTGATTCCCTATATCAAGCTCCACGGGGCGAGGAACAGCGCCATCATAGCTCCATCAACTCGCAACAATAGGCCTCTGAGAAGAATCGTCAACACGCTGTCCGAATATTATGACATACCTATATCTGTACCCATCGACGATGGAGCCCCTTTGAATGACAAGGTTGTTCATGGGAAGCTCTGTGTTTCCACCATCCACCAGTTCAAGGGAAGCGAGCGCGATCTCACCATAATTTTTGGCATTGACGACTCGTTCTTCCAGCACTTTGGCCGCAATTATCCAGACGACCGCTGCCCCAACGAAGTCTTTGTCGCATTAACGCGTGCCAGGAATCAGCTTATCCTGGTACACAATGAAAAAGAGAAGCTTATGCCGTTTGTGTCTATTGATGCGCTATGCAACACAGCCGATGTCGTAAACATGACAGACGAGCAGTCAGATATTGCACTTCCCAACGAACCAGGGCGGCCATTGAATTTTGCAGTCCACATCCCGCCTGATGTCTTTGTGAGAGAGTCGACTCGATACGCACAAGATTGGGCTCTCAAAAATATCATCCAGCAGCACCTACACATCCGACAGCTTTCACCACCCCTGCCCGAGAGCGAGCGCATTGACATGCACAGCATCGTGCTTTCAGACCAGAAAAGGAAGTCCTACGAGGCTGTGAGCGACATAAATGGCCTCGTTGTCGCTGCCGCCTTTGAGCACAGAACTTCTGGAACGTTGAAGACACTCGGTATAGATGACAAAGTCATCGCTGATTCGATCCCCCCGGTTGGGTCGGACAAGTACATCCCTTGGCTTTGCCGACAAGCGTGCAAATACGAAGCCAGCTCCTCGGGGTATTTGCCGCGCAGCAACCAGATGAAGAATCATCCGTTCGACTGGGTGGCTAGTGGCGACCTGTCGCGGGCCCGAAGCCGGCTCGCGCAGGAAGTGAAGATACAAGCTTCTCAGCATCTTGAGTTTGAGGTTGGCTGTAGTCGGACGATGAGTGTTGCAAATCGGGAAGTAACAGTCTATGGTCGAGCCGATATCATCGCAGCTTCGATTTCTCCGGACAGCGGTAAAGACAAGTGTATCGACTCGATCTGGGAGGTCAAGTTTGTCTCTCGTCTGTCAGATGAGGATTTTCTGCAGGCGGCCATGTATACGTACCTGTTTGCCACAGCCAATGATGGGAAACTGCCGCGCACGATACTCTACAATGTGCGAGATGGAAATAAATGGGAGATCTCCGCGCGTGATGGTGAAGCCGGACTGCAACGCATGATTGAAAGCGTTCTAACGCTCAGGTATTCTACGGCGGAAGAGCTGAGCCATGGGTGCTTCATCGACTCGTGCTCAAAAACAACAAAAGAAGTGTTAAGCTTACGCATATGAGATCTAGCGATCAGCCCCATTAATGATGTTTATTAAAATAAAATCTGCAAGCTTGCCTATCTGCGCTTTCTGTTTGACCACAAGCAGGAAGAGCCCATCGCCTACCCAGCCTCGCCATAACTTCCCTACTATGGGCTATGAATCAATACTGCTCTTCCCTGCCGCATAAACTTGGTGCACTTCACGGTATCGTTTCCTTTCCCACCAAAAGGTCAAACGTCGCAGGCATCGACATATCAAATAATCCCGGAGCCTGTTCGTCAAACCGGTGATCGCCAACCTTTCGCTGGACATAGTCCATCGCATTGTCACGCACAGTTGTCCAGTCGAGGTTCGAGGTGCCCATCGCTTTGCCGTTGTTCCGGATCGCCTCCAGCGCTTCACGGACCCATTCGACAGAGTTCCAACCGGGCTGCCCAGCACGGAGTGGGACACTGCGCAGCGTGAGCTCTAGGTTGCTGATGTTCTTGATCTTGCCAATCTTCACACGGACGAGAAGCGTGGCCGTTTGTTCCTCCAGTTTCGTCTCTTTCTCATTGTACTCCCATACGATGGGCAGGGCCTGTGCGTTTTCTTTGGCTTGGTATCGTTTGCATCGCGACAGCTTGTTCTCAGCCTTGGGCCCCGACAGAAGCGCCCAATGGTACCTGAGTTCACCTGTTAGAACACAAGCTGTAGCAGATCACGAAGAAGGAGGGATATGGCCTTACCTGTCTTCACCACCAGGCATGTTCGGAACGCCTCCTCGCGCGTAGAGGGCGACGTATAAGCGATCTTTATTGTAGAACATGGTGGTGGGAGTGGTGAAACGGGCGTGGAGACTGAAGAAACGCTGAGCGATGGAGAGCGGCCTGGTTTGTTTGTTTTGTGCAAGCTGTAGACCACGCACAGAACTGCACCCTCAGGATGTTGCGACTACGAGAACGGCCGGACCCACCTATCCATCACCTCGTCATCTCCAAGTGGAAAGACCGGGAGTAAGGCCGACAGGAAGCTGTGACTGGTACGATATTATTTTTCAACTGCGGCAGGTACGAACTTCGCTGCTTCATGGTCTCCATCTCGACTGCGGGTTACTCATCTACCATCGTGACAATCAACGAACGAGACGCCAGGATGTGGGTATCAACAAAATAGAAGGCAAATTTTAATAGCATGGGCCGAGTTCCACGGGAAGTGGCCTAAACTGGTCGCCCGCGAAAATTATGTCACGGCTAAAATGATGTTTTATTCTCATCGTCTCGTTTGTTCTTATCCTGAACTCTTCCACTTCTAAGTCTAGGTTTGAACACCATTCGAATGAAACACATATATTGTCCGAGAAGAATTCCCGTTGTCGATTATTTCAAGTTGCCTGATGCAGTTGACTTTGCCGAAAATGCAACGTATTTCAGTAGGCCGTGCTTTACGCAATGAAGCCTCTTGACTGTTCCATGCACTGACATACAATTCTTTCTCCAGCGATAGTTGGTGGAAGTAGGCGCACTTCTAAATCCTCGAGCTAACTATTTACCTGTATCGACGTCCTCTTGCATGCTCGGGTTCCAAATTCGGGCACTGCTAAAATCTACCGACTTGAGCTGGACGAATTTGGTCTTGTGAATCAGTTTGCAGCCAACGGCGAGGATGACGGAAGAGCAGCACGACGACATAGTTCATAAAGAAGGATTCCACGTCCCAAGGGTCAAAAGACGTCCACCCCTGGAAGAAGATGAAAAAGACGTTTCCGGCAAGCCCAACGCCGGCGCAAACCTTCCAAGCCGGAGCGCGAAATGGCAACACGTCGTGGCTGATTTTTTGCGCCGTCAGTGCTTGACGCAGCCGGATGTGGCACAAGGAGATGAGACCCCCTGAAGGTCAGCGAGGTGGTAGACAACTGGCAGCTCAGAGACAGGAGCCCACCTACAGGTGATGAACGTGGCCACGCCGGTCATGGAGACAATCCAGGTGTAGAGATGCCCGGCACCGCTGGACAGGTTGAGCAGGGACAGGAAGCCGATGAGGTTCATAAAGACGAGCGAGTAGACGGGAACGCCGCGGCTGTTGCACCAGCCAAAGATGTTGGGGGCCAGGCCCTCGGCTGCGAGGCCGTAGAGCGTGCGCGACCCGACGTAGAGTGCGCTGTTGATGGCCGAGAACATGGTGACGACGATGACGGCATTGACGACGTGGGCGCCGGCATCGGCGCCGACCCGCGTAAAGGCAATGACAAAGGGCGACCGTGCGGTCTTGCTCTTGGCCGAGAGAAGGTTGGGGTCGTCGTAGGGCACGGTCAGGGTCAGGAAGAAGATGCCGAGCATGAAGATGCCGACGATGCGCCACAAGACGCTCTTGACGGCCTTGGGCACATCCCGGCCGGGTTGGAGGACTCGCCGGCCGTCAGGCTGATCATCTCGGTGCCGCTGTATTGGAGCGCAGCAAACACAAAGATCTTGAAGACGCCCTTGATCCCGTCAGCAAAGGCGCCCGGATCTCGGTAGCAGCGGAAGCCGATCTTGTGGCCGCCCAGGACGCCGGTGGTGATGAGGACGGCACAGAGGAAAAAGGCCAGGATGGCAATGATCTTGATCAGGGCCAGCCAGAACTCGGCCTCGCCGAACGACTTGACGCCCAGGAGCGTGAAGGCGAGGAAGAAGCCCCTGGTTGGGTCATTGTCAGAATACAGAGGCACGGCACGGCAGGTGGATAAAGAGACGGACCAGAAGATGAGAACCCAGCCCCATCGCGGGATTGGCGTGTCCCAGTAGGTCAGAACCAGGCCGAGATTGTCTACTGTCGGGTAGCTCCGCCGAGGACGGCAGCAGTCAAGGAGGAATGCCTACTGTATTCAGCCGTGATGATGCCGGCCCAGAGAAGCCAGTAGTTCCAGCCCAGGGCGAAGCCAAGTGCTGGGTCGAGCAGCATGGACGTGTAGTGCGTAAAGGAACCTGGACAGAGATTGTTTGTCAGACGTGTCCACACAGAATGGCGAGGGACAACAGACCGGACAGTGGAATAAAGGCTCCCAGCTCGCCCAGGGACTGCATGACGGCCCAGAGCAGAGCGCCGATGATGGCGAAACAGAGGAGGAGGCCGGCCGGGCCGGCAGACGTGAGGCCGTTGCCCATTCCGACACAGTAGCCCTGGCCAATGACTCCGCCAATGGCCAGCATCATCTGTACACGTGGAGACGTGGAGGATGCGTCAGGGGGAAGGCAGCGGTCGGTGGACAGAGCTGGATCAACGTACCAGATTGCGGTTGGCCAGGCCGCGCTGCAGGCCGGTTCCGATGGCCTCGACCTCGCCATCGGTGGTGGAGGGCGTCCTCTGCAGGACGGGATCTTTGGTAGACTCGTCCTCAATTCTGTCCGTTGTGTTGATGCGGCCGAGTCTCTCTTCCAGTCTCGGAGCAGGGCTCAGTCTCCGCGTCTTATACAATTCGCCCGTAGAGTCTTGGCATGGGTCCCAGGCCGAGTCATATCAGCCCCGTGGCGACAGCGGGATCAACAGGAGCGTATCTTTTGAGAGCAGGGAGCCTCAATAGTAGATTGTGCCTGCATGAAGCAGTCGTGGACTAGTTTTTCCGTTGCGTTTGGATGCAACAAAGAGGCAATTGTTGGTGACCCACTAGGCCGCGTCATATCAGAGGAGACAGCAAACAAGACGCGCTGCAAGATAAGTGCAATCAGGGTCTAGGTAGTAAATAGTACATACAGTATACAACAAACGAATGCAAATGTGTTGTACGTAATCTGGAGCCGTGCAGGTCATAATATGCGCTATCTAGACTCCGCCTCTGTTTGATGTACCTCTTCCCGCCAAGTCTACGGAGTTTTGGCGGTCCTTCACGTTGTGGCTCTGTCTCTGTTGGGGGAAGTGGAAGAACGGCGTCTGGCTTGGTGATGTGGTAGTGATAGTGGTGATGTACATGCACAACCTGGTGTATCGGTCGCGCTGGGTCTGTCTGCGAACCAGCACCGAAAGAAGTGTTCACAGCCGGCAGAGACGCAGAGTCGGACGGGAGCAGCGACGGTCCCAGCCAGGCAGGATGGCCACCGTGATGCAAGTGCGATGGCCGAGTCAAGCTGCCGGGCCAGTCGGGCCGTGGTGCAGCGTACGACGTCTGCTCCAGGCTGGTCTCTGCCCCGATACCGTCCAGGAGCAGTGGCTGGTGGCCAGAAAGGTTCATGGCGGGCTGCAAGTCAGGGGCGTCCGAAAGGGGGTGTTGTAGAGAGCCGAGTCGAGGAAGCCGTGGCCGTCCTGGTCCCGGTCGTCGAGGTCGCTAAAGAGGCTCGAAAAGTCAGAGACCAGGTTGTGGCTGCCAGGCCCGAGGCCCAGCTCTGCAGGGCTGGCTGCCTCTGTCTGTTCTTGGCTCCGTCGCATCGCAACCCCTCTCGAGAGCGTGCGCCATCGGTTGCGACACGTCAAGGGGGGCCGGCCGGGAATGCGGGAGGCGATGGCGGACCAGCGCCGAGGGCGTGGACGCCTTGGCGGAGCAGGTCGTCCTCGCGGGCCGTCCAGTCGGTCAGCCGGTTGCGGGCCAGCGGGTTGAGGATCTCGTTGTAGCGCTTGGAGCACTGGTCGTCTTTTCTTCCGGGGATGAGGGCAGCTGAGGGGGATGTCAGAGGCAGGAGAGCAGAGGCGAGATAACAGAGACAACAAGGACAACAAGGACAATAAAGGAACACCCACCAATGTCGTGCCACACTGGCCCCAGCCTTGAATACGCCGTCAGCAGAGTGTCGTCTTCCTCGGCTGTCCAGCGACCCTTGCGAAGAGACGGATCCAAGGAGTGAAACCACCGCTTCCGGCAGTCCTGCGTTGGGGGTCAGAGCTTGTACCGCCACTCATCCGTACGAACAGGGAGCCCACCTTGGCCGTGCGGTTGGAGATGGCCGCCGCAATCTCCTTCCAGGCCCCGTCTGGCCCTCGAGCATCGCCGTAATGGCCGACGAGAGCCCGGAGCACGGCGTCCTCGGCCGGCGCCCACGGCCGCCTCGTCCGGGGACCGCCAGTCGATGCCGACTGGGAAGACGATTCCGAGGCCGACATAGGAGGCTGGACACACGAAACAAGACGAGGCCGGGTAACGGTGGATGTGGGGGGGGGTTCATGGTGGTACTGGGCTGCGTCGGTCGACGTCTTTTAAGTCTCGTCTCCGAAATTGTGGACCAGGGCCAAATCTGGCTTATCTCTCTGGCCTGGACAGCCTCCACTTCCCCGCGAAACGACGTGGACCCCTGACTCGGCCCAGCTGCACAACACACGGGGGAACCCCTGGGCCGTGTGGGATGGACGGCTCGGCCGCTGCGGCATCGGTCTGGCTGGAGGCCTATAAGTGGCCGCCCGTGGGCTATGGCTCTGACCAGCTCTTGTCCATCACCAAAACCGCACTCCCATTCCCACAATGACTGCTCCTGCTGACTACGCCCACCCCCTGGACCCGGCCACGGTCGAGGAGATCCAGCTGGCCACGGACCTGGTCAAGACGGCCTTTGCGCCCGTGTCGCTGCACTTCAAGGCGGCCGGCCTCGACGAGCCGCCAAAGAAGGAGCTGCTGGCGTATCTGGATGCCGAGCACGGCGGCTTGCCGCTGCCGGCGGTGCCGCGCCGCGTCTTCCTCATCTGGTACATCCGGCGCAGCCCCCGGCTGTTCGAGGCCGTCGTGGACGTGACCAACGGCAGGCTGGTCTACCAGAAGGAGCCGTCGCGCGACCTCCACGGCCCCGTCGACCGCACGGAGCTCAACGAGGCGGCCCAGGTCGTCCTCGCCAGCCCCGACGTCGAGAAGGAGTTTGCGCGGCTCGGCATCGACAAGTCGTCGGTCGTGCTCGACCCCTGGGACTACGGCGTCGACGGCCTCGAGACGCAGGAGCGCCGGACGCAGGTGTTCCTCTACCGCAGGAACCCCCGGAACGACAGCGCCGACTCGTCGCACTACTCCTTCCCCCTCGACTTCATGGTCATTGTCAACCTGTGCTCCATGACCGTCGAGAGGATCACGCGGCTGCCGCTCGGCGCCGACGTGCCCCTGCGGCCGACCGACCCGGTCGAGCCCGAGTACGACCACGCGCTGCAGAAGCAGCCGCCGCGGACGAGCCTGAAGCCGTACAACGGGGTCCAGCCCGAGGGCGCCTCCTTTTCCGTCAAGGGCCACCTGATCGAGTGGGAGAAGTGGCGCTTCCGCGTCGGCTTCAACTAGCGCGAGGGTGCGTCCAGTCTGCCCCCCTTGTGCAAGTCCCATGCTGACCTCCCTGGCAGGTATCACCATCCACGACGTCCACTTTATGGGCCGCAGCACCTTTTACCGCCTGTCGCTGTCGGAGATGTTTGTGCCCTATGGCGATCCGCGCAGCCCGATCTACCGCAAGGGGGCCTTTGATCTCAGCAACGTCGGCGCCGGCATGATGGCCAACAGCCTGCAGCGTACGTCCTTCCGGCTCCACGATCTGGCCCCGTGCTAACCTCTCGCAAGTCGGCTGCGACTGTCTCGGCACCATCAAGTACGTCAGCGGTCACGGGGTCGCGGCCGACGGAACGCCGGCCGAGCGGCCCAACGCCGTCTGCATCCACGAGATCGACAGTGGCATCCAGTGGAAGCAAACCAACCACCGCACGGGCAAGGCGACGGTCGTGCGCAAGCGCCAGCTAGTGCTACAGCTGATCATCACCGTGGCCAACTACGAGTACATTTTCGCCTAGATCTTTGACCAGTCGGGCGAGATCGCGTTCGAGACCCGCGCCACCGGCATCCTCTCGACGCAGCCCGTCGACGCCGACGCGCACATCCCCTTTGGCACGCGCGTGGCCGACGGCGTCATGGCCCCCTACCACCAGCACCTGTTCAACGTGCGCATCGACCCGGCCGTCGACGGCCACCGCAACGCGCTCGTCTACGCCGACTCCGTCGCCATGCCCTGGGACCAGACGCTCAACCCGCTCGGCACCGGCTACGTCTTCGCCGAGACCACCGTCCACCGCGCCGGCCCCGTGCCCGACAGCCTGCCTGACGGCCGCGTCTTCAAGATTGTCAACCGCGCCGTCCAGAACCGCGTGTCGCGCACGCCCGTCGGCTACAAGCTCGTCCCCATCCGCTCCCAGATGCTGCTCGCCCAGCCCGGCTCCTGGCACTGGAAGCGCTCCGAGTTTGCCGAGGCCCCCCTCTGGGTCACAAGGTACCAGGACCGCCAGCTCTTCCCCGCCGGCGACTACACCAACCAGTCGCTCGGCGGCACCGGCATCAAGTCCTGGGTCCAGAACCCCGACCACGTCGTCGACGAGGACATCGTCATCTGGAACACCTTTGGCTTCACCCACAACCCGCGCGTCGAGGACTTTCCCATCATGCCCGCCGAGATCGTCCAGATGCACCTGAAGCCCTACAACTTTTGCGAGTACAACCCCACCAACGACGTCCCCCGTCGAACCAGGCCTTCAACAAGAGCACCCTCTACGAGGACGCTGCCAAGGGGGCCGGCGAAGGGTGTGGCGGCACTTGTGGACAGTAGACAGAATAGAGGCAGAAACAAAGGCTAGATTAGATGCAGAAAACCCGTTTGTACCAAGGACTTTGTCCACTAATGTCAGTCGACACCAAGAGCCCCAGTCGTTCACGTTGGCGACTTTCAGCAGCGTATGACAAACGACCGCTACAGCGTGCACTTCATCTTCGGCTTCGACCACAACGAGAGCTTCGGCGTGCTGGACACGTATGTTGCCGCCGGCAAGAAGAAATAAGCCGAGATCAGCTGCAAGGACTGGGTAGCCCGGCGAGTCCGGGCCATACACAACACTAAGCTAAACGACGAAGGAGCACAGAGTAGGATAGATATAGGCGTAGCACATGTGCATAGTCGATACTTAGCAATCCGCTAACCACAAGCCGAGAAAACTATACAAATGTCAACTAGGAATCCGTAAGGCATGCGACCTAAGTAGCTTAACCACAGCCTCGTGTCCGCTTTCTTCAGCCCGTAACAGCGGCGTCTGGCCATCGTTATCCTTCGAATTAGCCTCGACGTTTTGCGCAAGCAGTAGCTTAACCACGGCCTTGCTTCCCTATTGGGCGGCCCATGACAGCGGCGTCCGGCCGTCGTTATCTTTTGAATCAGCCTCGACGTTTTGCGCAAGCAGTAGCTTAACCACGGCCTCCTGTCCCTGTTGGGCAGCCCATAACAGCGGCGTCTGGCCATCGTTATCCTTTGAATCAGCCTCGACGTTTTGCGCAAGCAGTAGCTTAACCACGGCCTTGCTTCCCCATTGGGCAGCCCATGACAGCGGCGTCCGGCCGTCGTTATCTTTTAAATTAGCCTCGACGTTTTGCGCAAGCAGTAGCTTAACCACGGCCTCCTGTCCCCATTGGGCAGCCCATAACAGCGGCGTCCGGCCGTCGTTATCTTTTGAATTAGCCTCGACGTTTTGCGCAAGCAGTAGCTTAACCACGGCCTCCTGTCCCCGTTGGGCAGCCCATAACAGCGGCGTCTGGCCATTGTTATCCTTTAAATCAGCCTCGACGTTTTGCGCAAGCAGTAGCTTAACCACGGCCTCCTGTCCCCATTGGGCAGCCCATGACAGCGGCGTCCGGCCGTCGTTATCTTTTAAATTAGCCTCGACCTTCTTTGCAAGTAGCAGCTTAACCTTGGCCTCGCTTCCCCATTCAGCAGCCCATAACAGCGGCGTCCGGCCATGGTTATCCTTCAAATCAGCTTCAACGTTTTGTGCAAGCAGTAGCTTAACCACGGCCTCGTTTTTGTAAAAAGAGGTAGCAGCCCATAACAGCGGCGTCCGGCCATGGTTATCCTTCAAATCAGCTTTAACGTTTTACGCAAGCAGTAGCTTAACCACGGCCTCCTGTCCCCGTTAAGCAGCCCATAACAGCGGCGTCCAGCCGTCGTTATCTTTTAAATTAGCCTCGACGTTTTACGCAAGCAGTAGCTTAACCACGGCCTCCTGTCCCCGTTGGGCAGCCCATAACAGCGGCGTCCGGCCATTGTTATCCTTCAAATCAGCCTCGACGTTTTGCGCAAGCAGTAGCTTAACCACGGCCTCGTTTCCGCTTTCCGCAGCCCATGACAGCGGCGTCCGGCCGTCGTTATCTTTTGAATCAGCCTTGACGCTCTTCGCAAGCAGTAGCTTAACCACGGCCTCGTTTCCGCTTTCCGCAGCCCATGACAGCGGCGTCCGGCCGTCGTTATCTTTTGAATCAGCCTTGACGCTCTTCGCAAGCAGTAGCTTAACCACGGCCTCGTTTCCGCTTCCCGCAGCCAATGACAGCGGCGTCCGGCCGTCGTCATCCTGCAAGTTTATTTCTGTGTTGTTCAAATCTTGTAAAACAGCTTGCAAAAGATTAGGAAGTTGATATTCGCACACAATATGAAGGGGACTTCTCTTTCGCGGCCGAATCCAAGCCCCTTGGAGACGCGTAGAAAGGTATGAAATGTTGCTTAGTGGCGAGAAGAAAACATCCGATATCTCTTTTTGTGGAACGCCGTCGAAAGCGATTTTCTGGGTGTGTGCCGCCCAAGACTTCCAAGCATAAGACAAGAAAGGACATTCGGAATTCACTTCGAGTTCTGAACCGAAGCCGAGGTTCAAAACGCCGACCATCTCTTTCATTGTCAAGTAGCGTATGCATGTCTTGGATAGTCGGTAGTGTGCTTTTTCAATCGCCGTATCCATCGATTCGGAGTTGTCGCCTAAAGCTCGTAGGCCCTCTTTAAGGACGAAAAAGTCATTGACGGACTGATGGATAAACTGGACAGTATTAGATGAGGCATCGGTCTCAGCCAGGCCGCAACTAAGCGACCGAACCTGAATCACTAGCCTTTTGTCGTCCCTTTCAAGATCTTCTGAGTCCTGGTATTCCCGTAGTGAGTTGAGAGGGCAATCGGGATCGATAGCCATGGCCCATCGTAACTCGTCTATTGACAAAGGCCGCGTAGCAAAGCATATCCATTGAATCAGTTTTAGAGAAGCTGGATTCTGTTTCATTTGTTGGACAAGGTCTTGGTACAGCTCCTCAAGGGTTTTAGGGATATCTTGCATTGCTCCTCGTATCTCGGACGGCTTGGCAGCATTTTGTTCACGGTCACGTACGAGGTTGACGACTAGACGCACCCATAGGAAAACACCAGAGGCGTGATTCATGATGAATTCAGATGCAACCGGATTGTCAGGAAGGTTCTGTCTGACGTAGGTCGTAATATCAGATTTGTTGTTCTCTTCTGGGGATACTTGGTAGCCACCTTTCCAATCTTGTATCGGGAATGGCCGACAAGAGAAGCAGACGCGAAATCGTTGACCACCGGGATAAGACGAGAGATTGCTGCATAATGATGCGAACTTCTGGATAAGTTCTGTAGCGTTGTTCTTGCCGCACTCATCTAAGGCATCGACGAATAGCCAGACGGAGCGGGTCTCGAGGATCTTCGGAAGTGCCCGCTCGAAGTAGCTCCAGAGTTCATTTTCCTTCCATTGCCACTTTTTGTCTTGCTCTCCAGCCTGAGAAAGCTTGTTCTGAAACGCCTCGACGAGATCAGAGAGTGCGGCTGGCACGTTCCTTAGGATCTGATGGATAAGGTAACGGAAGAAGCCAAGTGGGGTCTTTTGGAGGTCGTCGCCGCGGGCGTGGAAGAAAAAAGAAAGGACAAGATCGCTGCGTTTAGCGCTGGCAGCTAATTGCTTGTTTAGGACATGCTTGAGCAGTGTTGACTTGCCCGAGCCTGGCTTTCCCTTGATCCAAAGCAATCTCCTGTGATTGGTAGTGCTCCATTCGATGTAGTCTTTGTGTTCTAGTAGCCACTGGCCTGTCCCCGCAACAACCTTCTCGACGGAATCGAAACGACTCTCCATATGTAGAAATGCCAGTGACTGGAGACAGTCGTTTTCCTTTCGGTTCAATCTCGGTAGTGGCAGGCCTGCTTCTTGTTAATATAACCCTAACCCTACCTATAGAAAATGAAAGAACGAGCCTAGCTACATACGTTTGCCTAAGCAAGCCCGCTGAACAAGACGGCCGATTAACCGGGAAACCTTGTCGTATTCGGTATCATTCGGCTGAAATTTCACCATGTCGGAGTGTGTTCGGGGAATCGGACAAACATGGTCGTCTCCAACCTCCCATTGTCGACAATGCATAGCGGAACTCTTCGACACATAGAAAGCCTCCGGTCCGTCCATCTTCCACGCACCATTGTGGTCCTGCTTAACAGTTAGAACTTGTTGCTATGGACCACGATAGACCACGGTCGATAAATACCTGTTTAGGTGTCTTCGAGATGGTCGTTTCGTAAAAACAAAATACCTCACGCTCGCCCTCGCCTCCGAGCGCTCCTTCAAAGTCATCTTGTTGTCGTCGCAAAAAATCCGCGTCTATGCCGAATGACTCAAGAAGGTGTCGGTTTGGCGCATCCTTAACCATTGGCTGCAGAAAACTGATATTCATGCCTTGATTTGGGACACCGAAGAAGACGATACCATACACTGCGCGGATGAGTTTCTGGTGTTCTTCCTTAGTGGAATTATAGAGCGATATGAGGGCCTGTCGCTTTGTGAGATTAATAATGAATCGTGTTGGCAGTATGGCCTTACCTGCTTAACAATAAGCCCTCCCAAGCTGTGGGCCAGGATCATGATCGGTCGGGGGGGTTGGACGTCAGCCAAGCTTAAGAAGCTGGTAAAGAAAGCTATTCCAAGGTCAATCAGGCCTTGGTTGCTGTTGCTGTTTGCCAGACGTGAGTCGTAGCCATAGATCATCACGCGCGTTGTGGAATTATGGACCGGCAGCGCATCCCGGAGCCACATGTGCTCTCCGTCCTTCCATTTGAACGATCCAAACGCGTGTCCGCCAATGCCAGAGATTGCAATTAGGCTAGAGAGAACATCAGGAAATTGGCTGGTCGTGAGATGGAGGCGGAGGTCCACTTACTCGGCCTTATGGTTTTCTGGGCCAGGGTCGTAGAGAGTTGTGATTCCAAAGAAGTTACTGTCCAACGTCAGGTATCCCCCTTGCGCGAGCTCCAAAGGCTTATCTCCAAGCTGATCAGGAGTATTCTGAAAGGAGACCGTAGCTGTCTGCCAGTAACCGTTGATCTCGTTGGCCAGGGATCGGACAGTTGGATCCGCAGAGCTGTATTGTTCCACGAGAAAGGTCCGTAGCCTGGCGCGGTCCCAGTCACTGGGCACACCACGTACGCGGAAAGTCAATTTTTTTCTCGGTGTATGGGCTTCGATGCGAGTCGGAGACGGGAACGGAGACTCGGTCACAGTCGCCATGCTGTGCCTATCGCCAAGACGAAGCCAGGATTTTATTATATGCATTTAAAATGATTTAAAACGGCATGGAGAAAAGGAGAAGCGATGGGGAAGCGGAGAGAGGAGATGAAAGAGGGGAAACGTATCGCGATGCGGGCTTTCCGGTTTCATTCGTGTTTCTGACCAATGGCACAGCCACCCATGTGCGGCTCGGATTAGGCAGAAACGTCGCAGATGCCCAGCCGACGAAGCAGTTGATATGCCTGTCCCCAACACTTTGATAGGCTGTCAACCAGCTAGCGCCAATATTCAAGCAGCAGCCAAGCAGCCTGCATTGGGGGCGGCCCGGCCTGTGGATGAGGTCGTTGGGAGATGACAGAGGACAACCGTACCATTGTATTCCAACCGGGCTTACCGCAGCGAAGCGTGCAGCAGTTGGGCATCAACTGCCTACATAATACGAAAATGTGATCCTTAAACTAATAATCGGATGTGAGAAGAGGTGCAGGGACTCGTTTGCGGCTCCTTGGGCACACCATATCCCGCTCCCTCGGGCGTAATTGGAGTTAATCACACGCTACGGTGGCGCAGCCAACGCAGGCTAATGCAGACGTGCTTGACCCCCCAAAGGCGATGAGGGATTGGTTAGACTCGTCATTCTGTAGCAGTTTGGTACAGGGAAGCACCCGAAAAGTTACCGGAGTTCCCCGAACTTCCCTGCAAGAAATACTCAAGGGATCCGGCAAGGGATCCGGCAGGTCTCTCCTCGTATATATGGCGGTCTTGAAATGGGAACGCCCTGCACGAATTGCGCTTGAGGATGGGCATGTATGCTCGGCGGGAATTTGTATGAATTTGAAGACAGAGGTCTGGAATTCATTTCTTAGTTTCTTTCCCGGTGAGGTTACTGACTGAATTGGCCTAGAGTCTTGTGGTCCTTTGAGCTTTGTCTGTCTGTTGGTCTTCTACTATGTATAACAACATACGCAACTTCCGCAGCGGCTGCTGTAGCTATTAAGCCAACAATTGTTTCTTGTCATATATACTGTGACTTTCACCGATGGCAAAAGCATAGCAAGTTAAAAGTAGTGGCCGGGCGGCTTAGGCGGGGACATAAAGTTGGAGCTAACTTCCCTAGCGACAACGATGTCGCTGCAGTTGGGTTTGCTCAACGGTGCCTTTAGGCCATCGAACTGAAACGCATCAAAGGATGATGGACGACAGAGAAGCCCGTGTGGCTCGGACTCGCATGTTGTAGGTGGCGTAATATTCGGCTCTCCCTTGTTCTGCCTATCTCTGATGCGACGAGCATCCGGAGTGCAACATATGGCTTTCGTGTCGGTCTCGCACCAGCCACATAAGCGAGTATTCATAGACGAGCTTGTGCTCAACACGGTAGCGGCCGTCGCAGAATGTGTCGCCGATGTTCGTGGGATAGAAGCCTCCTGGTGTATATGCTCGAACCCCTTGACTAAGGCGGTGTTACCTGCCGCCACCGTCACTACTGAATTGATCCAGATATGGATGAAGGGTCGCTGTGCCACGACTTAGGAAACTGCGAAACTTCCGAAACGTCGAGAAACAGGTCGAGAAGGGGATAATTGCCGAAAAACTTTAGTAGACTTCTCTTACTTCCGCTCCCCGTGACATCTATCTCACCGGTCTCTAGAAGGATGAAATATGGATAATCTCATATAGCACATTACGATATCTAATGGTACCAACTCTCCTTAGATTAATGCCTCGGAGGATGAGCTCGGGGCACATTTTTCTGGATTTGCAAAGTGTAGTGAACAGGCACGGAGAAATTGGCTTTCAATGAATTGACCTGTCTATTATTGTCCAGTTATTTCTGCCCTTGGGCGATTCCGGGTTAGACGTTGTCAGCCACTCTGCTTATCGCCTCGAGCCACCAAGATTATTGCAGCAGCTCCCCGCTAGCAAGACTAGTTGGCCGACGGCCGAGCCGGGCGATGTTGCCTCTTGCATAGGTGGATGTGCAAGAAAGCATTGTTTCTGGCTTTGTCCTACGTGTATTGGATCGAGACGTGAGAACTACTACACTGCCTGTTGAAAGATTCGTTGTATTTTTCACGAGCGGAATTCGGTACGGAGCTAGGCAAAGCTTGATAAGACTCGGCCCAGCTTATCGATATCCAGTGCCCATAATCTTCTGGGAAATTTGGCGAGTAGAAACGACGGCAGCTGCCAATTAGCACATTCTTCCACCATGACGGCGCAGTCGGCAATGCTTCGTGCAGAGCCGCATATTTCGCGACGCACTGGGCTTGGAGAAAGTCCGCTATATCGCCCAGAGGACAACACTCTGCATTATATTGATGTTCTGGGCAATGCCATCCATATCCTGCAGCTATCCGAGCCCTGGCACCAGCGAACGATATCTACTCCGAAACCGGTAGCCAGTCTGAATTTTGCAGCTGACGGAGGATACATCGTATGCGGCTTTCGAGAGCTTGCCAGGGTTGGAGAAGACGGAACTTGGCACGAGCTGTGCCAGGTCATCAAGGACGAGAGGGCGAGCCTCGTCCGGCTAAACGACAGCGCCGTTGACCAAAACGGCCGTCTATGGTTTGCCGAACTTGAGCTTGCCATCGAGACTCCGTATGTTGAGTTTCTGTTTCTCTCGATTGATGATATCATCTCGGGGCCCGGCTAATAGAAACTGGCTGCAGTGGAAATGATCCTCAATTTTCAGAAGACTATGAGCCATCTGGAAAGCTATACAGCTTCAGCGTGGATGGAACGTTGGTAGAGCACGAGTCATCTGGTATCATATGTGGCAATGGCATTGGCTGGACGAACGATGACTCCATAATGCTGTTTACGGACTCTTACAAAAAGGTACAAAGAAACTTCCTGCTGACCGTTTGTACGAGTTGAGATTGCTAATAAACGGCAGCAGATTATTTGGGGCTACGATTTTGACGCGGAAACTGGCGCCATCGCGAATCGACGAATTGTGGTGGATCTCCGGTCAGGGCAGGGAGAGCCTGATGGACTACTTCTGGATACTGACGACAACATATACTCGTTTCTCTGGAAGGGGGGCGGAGTACAGAAGTACGACTTGTCCGGGAGGCTTCTCCAGCGTTGGGATCTGAATGCATGGCGAATCACACACGGAGCATGGGTTGGGCCCCATATGGACCAGTTGATGGTCACAAGTGCCCTTTTTGATGATAACTCTGAGCGTTGGCCCGACGAAGAGGCTGGTGGTCTGTTCCGGATTACCAACCCTGGTGGCAGAGGAAAACAGAAACACGGCTTTGGGTGTGTTTAGTAGAGGGCGATCATTGAATGATTGCGTTTTACGAAGCCTAATAAAAACCGCCTTGAATTTTCAAAGTAAGATGTAAGCCATTTTTATTCGCCTGTCTGTTATTCTTTCGCCTTGCCTTGATGAAGAAAGTGGTCGTGTGGTCCTGCGGTCACGTGTTGTCCCTCTTGGCGCTGTCGCCCGAGATAATAGTAATGCCGCTCAAAACTGACACCCAGTCTCCTTTTCTCGATCCATCCAGTTGAACAGATGCCATTTCCACAAACGGAGACGACAGACTGAGGCCGACATATTTGTCATGTTTGCCTTTCTATGGCTTACCAACCACAACGACGATGGCTGGCCGACCTGATTGGAAATTCGCAGCGAAACTGCATTATTAATCCGTCGATGGCGTCAGCGGTTGCAGTTAAAAGCAAAGATCCCCACATGCGAACTCAAGACGGACGACGACAGCGGCTACGGACGAAGACGACAGATCACACAGTCCGCCGACGTGGCGTGAAGCCGACTGCTGCAGAACAAAAGAACCGCGACGGCCTCTTCAGGGCAGCTGCCTCGACGACCTCCTTCCATACCCCTCGACGACTCCTACAATGGCCACCACGGCCACGTTCAACTACGCCGACCCGGCAACCATTGTGGCCAGCGACGAGCCCTTTGTGAAGCCGTGGTCCAAGGTGGACGCCGACGCGACCTCGTTTAGCCGCACGGCGGTCACCCGCCAGGTCACGGACATACACACAGCCACGACCGACGGCAGCAAGACGTTTGGCGTGGACAAGTCTGGATTTGCGCTGCTCGAGGGTGTGCCGGCGGCAGAAAAAGAGTTTGTGGACGACGCGGCCATCCGGACAGGCTACTATGCCGAGGTGGAGCAGCTGCTGCGCGGCGTGCTGGCGCGGCCAGAGCAGTCGGGCCAGCGGGTGGCCCGCGTTGTCATTTTCGACCACACGGTTCGACGGCGCGACGCGCAGGCGGCGCGCCAGCCGGTGCAGCAGGTGCACGTCGACCAGACGCCGCGGGCGGCCGAGCAGCGGGCGCGGCGGCACCTGGGCGAGGTGGCGGACGTGACGGCGGCGGACGTGGAGCGCCTCGTGCGCGGCCGCTACCAGATCATCAACGTGTGGCGGCCCATTGGCCACGCGGCCTCGGACACGCCGCTGGCCCTGGTCGACTGGCGCTCGACCGACCCCGCCGACGCCGTCGCCGTCGACCTGCTGTATCCCGCGTGGCAGAAGCTCGCGCCCGGCGACGAGCGGCGGCCCGACGCCGAGCAGGCGCAGTCGACCGACGGCTACGCCATCCGCGGCGAGACCTACAGCGTCGTGCCCAACGACCGGCACCAGTTCTACTACGCCCGAGACATGACGCCCGACCAGGTGCTGCTCATCAAGTGCTTCGACTCGCGCAGCCAGGCAGCGCCCGGCGGCCGCGCCGGCGTCGCCGCCTGGACGCCGCACACGGCCTTTTCCGACCCGGCCACGCCGCCCGGCACAAAGAGCCGCCAGAGCATCGAGGTGCGCTGCCTGGTCTTTTACGAGGACGAGTGAGGGTGGGTGGGCTCAGGCTGTTTTGGTGCAGATAGTTCGAAGCATGTCAAGTACGAGTACGGCTGTTCCACTCTTGTCGGTGTCGTGCAATGCTAGCCAGAGAAGAATGCTATGGTTGTTCTGGATGCATGGACTTGCACAGGCCGGTGCAGAGGACCCCTATCGCAAAAAAAGACGTACAGCAGCGGGTATTCGCTGGTCGTCACCGACCCAACTACTAATCCGCCGATTACTGGTTTAACTAGGGGAGAGCGGACGGGATCCCGTGCTTTCCAGTATCTATGGCCGTACGTGGTGGGCATGAGAGAGGGTCGTGCTTAAAATGCAAACACGCTGTATGGGAGACGCAGAAAAAGACAGCCAGAGCTGGGCTGGTGAGCTTGGACAACCGGTCTTGCTTAGTAACCCGCAGGTTATTCGGACTGCTGCCCTGTAACATGAGCATTGCCTAAGAGTCAACAAAAAAGAAGATGGTCCCGGAGGGGCTCGAACCCTCGACTTTCGCATGTATTTCAAATGAAGTATTAGTACGATGCGCTAACCAACTGCACCACGGAACCCCGACAGCTTGCACTGTGTTGGGAATTTAGTGGAACCTCTCCTCACCAATGGGATAGCAGGCCAGCTTGCAGTTGGAAGAAGCCCGCATCAAAGCTCATATGGAAGAATTGTGCCTGCTTGCTGCCGTACGAGTAGATTAGACAGAATAGGGACTACGAGCAGATGCAAATTTTACGTTACATTAATGCCGTGGTTGAGCACAAGCGGTTTCCTGTTTGAGACTGTGGACTCAAAAGCGTTTTCACTGCAGCCAAATAGGACTCATTCTTGTTTGAACAGCTGGTTGAGTGGAGTCAGATCAGAACGACTCATTATGGCTCATATGCGGCTAGTAGGTGGTTCTCACCCATATATCGCCCCCTCCCATTCCTGCTGTCCATGATCCAACTATTGACACTGTAGTCTCCTCTTATACGTAAACACCATGGCCACAGACAGTGAGACAGTGGCTCTTGACGACAGCCCCGAATTCGACCCGTCGCGATGCCTGTTCTGTGGGCACAAAAGCGCCGACATGGACGACAACCTCGGCCACATGCACAGGGCCCACGGCCTGTTCATCCCCGACCAGGACCAGCTGGCGGTGGACGTGGAGACGCTTCTCGCCTACTTTGACCTGGTCATCTTTGGCTACATGGAGTGTCTCTATTGTGGCAGCCAGCGGAGGACGGTCGACGCGGTGCAGCAACATATGAGGGGAAAGGCGCATTGCCGATTTGACCTGGACGATGAGGAGTCTGAGTTTTGGGACTTGTACAGTTTCCCCAGGCATGAGACGGACGACGACGGAGACGTCGATGCAGATGCACAGAGTGCCTTGGCGATACGTGCAACGACCCCATCACGGCCCGGCCAGTCTGACGGACTCCGGCCGGTCGACGACAGTCTCCGCCTGCCGTCGGGGAAGCTCGTCCTCCAGCGGACAGTCCGGCCTTTGCGGTCCCGCCAACAGCGGCGTCGTCTTGCAGAAGACATCGTTGCCGAGCCGTTGCAGCAGTCCTATGCCGGTGCGCCCAGCTCGGCGGCGGATGCTGTCCAGGTCGCCAACAGCCCGACCGAAATGACGCGAAGCGAGAGACGTGCGCAAGATTATGGAGCACGCCAGCTCGGGCATCTGCGCGCGACAGACCGGCAGAGCCTCGGGCACCTGTCGGTCGCAGAGCAGCGCGCCGTCCTGGCCTCGCAGAAGAAGCAGCTGGATCAGGCCAGGAGGGCCGACCGGGCGCAGCAGAGCCGCGTGGAGTCGCTGGGGAACAGGACACTGATGGTGCATTTTGTCAGCGATGTGCCGGGGCGCAAGAATGGATGAACTGCGGACGACGGTGGCCGTGATGGCTTCTACCTTTGCATGGAATTCACGTGATTCACGTAGAAGGACTGCTGGGAAAGACAAGTGTGACGGCAGACTGAGACGGATTCCATTCCGGCTGCCTCTGGCAGCTGTGCGTTACTCAGGTCGGCCTGACGAGCAAGCTGAAGTGAATGTGCGGCGAAATGCCAGCTCGGCGCCAATCCGGTTGCATTGTCCTCTGCCCACATCCAGACACAATGCCCCGTCAGCTCTGCCATTACCCATCGTCTCCCATGCCCGCCTCACCGTCTCGGGTAGTGAAGCAGTCAACAGCCAGACAGCACACATTCACTCTTTACTTTTTGTAGCCACCTTATCAACACTCATAACGTATTTCGCACTTCGTCCCCTTCTACATCCATCCTCTTCTTGCATAAATCCTCTTCTTCACATCGATCCTCTTCTTACGCCCCATCTCTTGTCTACACATCACCCCCACACATCACCTGCTTCGTGACCCTGCACCACAGCACAGTACTTCTCTGCCAATACACTGAAGCAATGGCCTCGCCGATCAAGGACAGCGACGCCAAGGGCGTGGCCCTGACGGAGCGCGAGGTGGAGATCCTCAGCAAGGCGTGGAAGTGCATGAAGACGCCGCCCGAGGTGAGCTGAGCAGCGCAGCGAAGCGAAGCGCCCCTACTGATCCTCCTCTGCGTCCCAGGTCGACTATTCCCGGCTCGCGGCCGAGTGCAGCATGACCAACGTGGGCAGTGCCTCCAACGCCTGGGGCAAGATCAAGAAGAAGCTGTTCTCCGACCTGCCGACGGCCGCGGCCGGTTCTGGCAGCAACGGCAACGGGCATGGCGCCGGTGCCGCGGCGGCGACGACGCCGGGCGGCCGCAAGCGCAAGTCGGCGGCCGTGACGGCGGCGGTCGAGACGCCCAGCGGCGAGGTCGCAGCCGCGGGCAGCGACGGCAGCGTGGATGCGGACGCAGACGCGGGCGCGAGCCTGGCGGACGGCGACGGCGGCGACGGCGGCGACGGTGCGCCCGCGCCGGCCTTTACGGCGACCAACGGGACGCCGAAACGCCGTCGCGGCGGCGGCACGGCGGCGCCGCGCACGCCTCGCACGCCCAAGACGCCCAAGACGCCGCGGGCGCCGCGCACGCCCAGGACGCCCGGCACGGGCGCCGGACGCGGCCGCGGACGCCGGGCGGCCGTCCCCAAGACGCCCGAGACGGCCCCCAAGCACGACGACGAGGACACGGAGGTCGACGACGACGCCGACGGCGGGGTCGAGGTCGGCGGCAACGGCAACACCAGCAGCAGAAGCAGCAGCAGTGGCAGCCCCGACGCGGCCAAGGCGACGGCCGCTGAGGACCTCGAGATGCCCGACGCCTCCCAGGCCCCCTCGGCCGACCAGGAGGACGGCTTCTAGACACGTGGGCTGCCCGCTTCCCGTGGTGCTTCTTCTGCACATAGGTATGGTCGAGACGGAGAGCGGTTGCACAGTCGTTGTACATCGCACACGGAGAAAATAGCCGCTGCAAAAAAAGGCTCGTTGATTGTGGCCTCGGAAATGGAGTCTTCTGGAGACGTGGACGCATTGCTCATATAGTTGGCAAGGAGGGTGTAAACGCAGGCAGATATAGCCCTGGAAGACCAGCTTGAACCAAACACGGACGCTGGCTTTCATATCTAATATCCTCAAATACCATTATACCAAAAACCAAATACAAACGGAAGTGGCTGAGTCAGCCACCGGTATCAATCTATTCCCCCAGTGTGTATAAACTTCAAGATCAACCTCTCGCCTCCTCCGTCTCGCCTTTTTGTCGCGCCCTTCCCATGCCGTGTGCCGTCCCACGGCTGTCCGTCGTCCGTCTATCCAACGCTTGGTAATGCGGCAGTCGCTAAAATGATACAACCTATTCAAAACAGACGCCTCTCAGATCCGCCCGCCCTCGACCACCTCGCGCTCCAGAATCTCCACCTCGCCCGACTCGGCCAGCCGCCGCCGCTCCATCACCCACACCGTCTCCCCGCTCTCCTTCTCCCCCTCCATCGTGTACGAGATGCTGTCGGCCGAGCCCCGGTGCCGATGGCCCATGCCCGCCGTCGGCCGGTGGAAGGGCGACGTCATGGCCAAGGCCGGCGACGTGCTGGCCGACAGGGCCGTCGGCGACGTCACAAACACATGATGGTGCGGGTGATGCAGTTGGTGATGCTGTCCGGTCGGCCCGGTCTCGATGCTGACGGGACTGCGCATCCACAGCCCTGATCCAGCCAGCGGGCTGCTGGCGGTCTGGGCTTCCCAGAGAGAGGTGGAGGATGGTGCTGGCGACATTGCCAAGGATGTTGCTGCTGTTGCTGATGTTGCTGCTGCTGCTCCCGTTTCTGCTGCTCCCGTTTCTGCTGCTCCCGTTCCTCCTCCTCCCTCCTCACCCTCCTCCTTCACCGGCGGACACGCCGGCGAGGCCCCGCCCATGCCAGCGTAGACCACCGGCGGCGAGATGGGCGACGGCGCCATCAGCGGGACGCTCGGAAAGCTGGTCATGGTCGGACTGCCGCTGTCGCTGCCGGTCGCGGACGTGAGGCCGCTGCTGCCGCGCACCGAGAAGCCCGTCGCCGAGCTCTTGCGCCCGTGATGCCCGTAGCCGATGCCGAGTGCCGGGTAGGCCGGCATGCCCCACGGCGACGCGGCGCCCTCGCGGTCTCGGTCTCGATCCCGGTCGACACCCGCGCTGCCCACCCCCACCGCCACCGCCTTGGGACTGCCCTCGCGGCTCGACTGGCTCGCCTGGCTGCCGCCGCCAAACGTCCGCGTGCGCAGCCGCAGCAGCGCCTGCATGCTCATCTCGCCGCCGCTGCCGCCGTCGTCCAGCATCGCCAGCTGCGCCAGGCCCGGCGAGCGCAGGTCGCCCGCGCTCGTCCCCAGCGGCGGCATCGCCATCGACAGCATGCTGTTGCGGTTCGAGTACTCGGACCGCTCCGTGATCGGCGTCAGGTTCGGCTCGCGCGACACCACCCGCCCCGACGTGCTGCGGCCCACGCCCGCCGGCACAAAGTACCCGCCGTTGGCGTACTCCACCGAGCTCGTCGCCGACGACGCCGACGAGATCGACGAGCCGTGCAGGTGCAGCGGCGCCGAGTAGAAGTTGAACTCCTGCCCGTAGAACCCGTCGCTGTCGTTGGCCAGCACCTCGGCGTTGGCTGCGTCGATGATGGCGTCGTCGTCAAAGTCGTAGTCGTCCATGTCCTGCGTGAACTTGTAGTCGTCGTAGGCGTCCTGGTACGCGGGTTGGTGGTAGTCCTGCTCGTTGTGGCTGGTGAATGCATACGCAAGATGCTCATGGTCGCTGGGCACCGCAGCCTCCGCGGTCGCTGCAACGGCTGAGACCGCCGTTGGTGGTGGTGGCGACGACGTCGCCGCGCCGTCCGTCGTGCCCAGACCCGGACTGGGAGGACCGAAGCCGGGCGACACCGGAGGCGGCGACGAGTCGCGCCGAAACTTGCCCGACGCCACCGCTTTGTGTGCTGCCTCGGCCAGAGCAGCCTGGTAGGCCGCTACCCGCTCAGCATCGGTCATCATCGTCGGCGGCTGCGGCTGCCGGCGATGGCTCGACAGAGGGTCGTCCTTGGGAGGCAGGGCGAATGCGGATGCGAGCAGGTGACCCCCCCCCTCGTCCGCCTGGCTCAGTCGCTTCTCCAACGGCTCCGGCTCCCCCACGGACACCGGAAGCCCGGCTGCACTCAGGGAGGTGTGGGCTGTCGACTGCGTCGGCTGCGACTGCGACTGGTCCGACAGCTGTGGCGAGACAATGTCCGAGTCTCGCCTTGCCGAGGCCGCCTGGACCGCCACTGCCATGGCCCGCTGCGCCTGTGCCTTGGCAAAGGCTCCTGGGATCGGCCGGCCATACTGGTCCGTGTCGTTGTTGTCAAAGATGGACTCGTCAAAGGGCTCGCCCGACGTGTCCGGCATCCCAAAGTCCAGCTCGTCTGCCAGGCCCTGGTCAAAGTAGAGGTCGTCGCCGCGGTCGTGTGGCTGGAAGGCCATGCTGGCAATGTGGATTGGCAAGCCCGGCGGCGGAACCGGCTCGAATGCATCCTCCTCGTCAGTGTAGTCTGAGCCCGAGTCCTCGTCTTCCCTCTGCTGCTGGTCCATGAGCGCCATGCTGCCGATGCCAAGGCCAGACGCCGTAGTCGTGTGCTCTCCGGCAGCACCACCCTTTGCTTCCAGCGTAGCCGCACGAGCATCGCCTGGTGCGAACAGGGGCAAGGATGGCGACGCGGCTGGCAGAAGAAAGTCGGATGTGGTATCGTTTGTCGCTTCGTCCGTGATGGCGAACCCGATGGTCCGGCCGTTGGCGTCGCGTGGCGTCGACGTCATGGCGCCGGTGCTGGGGCTGACCAGCGAGGACGTCGGGTTGGATCGCTGGAACACAAAGCCGGCAAAGTTTTCCTGGTCATTGTTCGGGTCCATCCCGTCAGGGTCGTCGTCTTCCACCACCGTCGGCGTCATGTGGCTCTCGGCGTCATAATCATCGTCGACCGTCGTCTGCGGAACCTCTTCCTCGTCGTAGCCACAGCCAGACTCTTCAAACAGGTACGCGTCCTCGTCCTCGTCCTCCGCATCGGTATTGACTCCGGGTATTTTTTCCTCCAGCCCATCGTCGTCCATCATGGCGTCGTAGTCGAAGCAGTCCTCGTCAAAATCGTCGAATCTCGAGTCGTGCGAACCCATGTCGGCAACCGACTCGTCGGGCAGCGTCGACTTCTTCTCCAGCTGCTTCTTCCGATGCCGCTCCTCCAGCAGCCTCTCCTCGCTCGCAGAACCAACCATGAAGCTGAACCGAGATGACGTGCTCTTCATATGCTTCGGCACCGCGGACAAGACTGCGGCTGGTATCGGTGCCGACGTAAGGGCGGACGGCTCGGTGTTGGGGTTGGGCGACAGATCGGACACGGATAGATGGTGGGAATGCGTGGTCGCTGTCGACGAAGACGACGGCTGTTTGAAGAGAGACGAGGCATCGTTGGAGGCTGCCCGTGATTGCGTCGACGGCGTCCGAGAGGGCGACAGCCCGCCGCCGGTGGTGCTCCTGTGCTGCGAGTTGTGCATGCTTGACAGCTCGAGATGAGGCATGTCGTCAAACGACACCTGTCTGTTTTCCTGGAGAGTCTGCAGCGACGGCAGTGGCGCTATTTGCAGCGATCCGCGGGCTTCGATCGGCATCTTGACAAAAGAGCGTCCCGTATCCGACGCGACCGAAGCGCTTCTGTGCGGAATAGGTCGCTGCTCCTGTTGCTGCTGCTGCTGCTGCTGCTGCTGCTGCTGCTGCTGCTGCTGTGGAACAGTGTAGTTATGATCGTCCTTGGCATACCGGCTCGAAGGAGGTGTCTCGCCCGTAGCAGGAGGCGGTCTGGCCGGAGGCGACAGGGCAGCGATGGCTGGGGCGGGAATGGCCGGACAAGTCGAGCTGGCCGCCGACGCCGCCGTGGTCGCGGCAGCAGCGGCGGCGGCGGCCATGCTCTGGGAGGGCTCGGTCGAGAAGACGCGTCGAGGGCGAGGGGCGCTAAAGTCGTGGACTCTGGTGCCGCGGATGGGCGCGTAGACGGGCACGTCTGCATTCTCGGCGGGATACAGGGGCTCGACGCTGACGTGGGCCGGACGGCGTCTGTTGAGGAGAGAGGACATGGGGTTCTTCATCAGGAACGGCAGGCCCTTTTTGGAGCGGGTGTTGCCGGTGCCGGTGCTGGTGCTGGCGCTGGTGCCGGTGCTGCTATTGCTGATGCTGCTGATGCTGCTGCTGATGCCGTGGACGTCGTGAGTGGCCGCGAGGGCAGCCGAAGCGGCCGCGGCCGCGGCAGCCGAGGACTGCAGGTCGGTGGGCGTGACAAAGGATGGCGTCAGCTTGGGCGGCTTGCCGTCGGCGCCGCCGGAGTGGGGACTATGGTGTGGCGTCACGACGAGGCCGGTGTTGATGGGCGGTGGCGGTGGCTTGGACCTGGTCAGCCGTCTCTCGGATGTGCTGTTGTTGCAGGCGCTGCCGGACGACGCTGGTGTCGGCCCGAGGCCGCCCGGAGCCACAGCCGTCGATGTCGCCGTCTTGGCCGCGGCGACGGCCGTTGCTGCTGCCGCCTGGTGGGCGAGCGCGGCGCCGCCGATAAACGGGGCCGCCGTCCGCTGCGACGAGCACAGCGACGACAGAGGTGCCGGGGGTTGTGTCTGCGGCGGTGGTGTTGCGCGCCTCAGGTCGAGCGAGGATCGCGGTGCCGTGGTCGAGGAGGGCGGCGCGGCGCTGCTGTCGGCTGCGCCCAGAGGGAGGGAGGGAGGCATGCTCGGGCTTCGGGCCGTGGCCGTGGCCGTGGCCGTGGCCGTGGCTGTGGTCGAGGAGCGGGTGCTCGTCGTCGTCGTTCCGGCACTGCCGCTGGACCGTGGCCGCAAAACGTCGTGCTGCAGCCGGGTCGGGTGCTTCTCGTGCGATACCTCCCACAGCAATTGGTCGGGCAGTGGTGAGTTTGGCGTCGACGGTGCCCGCCGGTGGAATCGGGAGAACATGTCGGGCGAGAGAGAGAGAGCGAGAGCGAGAGCGAGAGCCAGAGCGAGAGGGCGAGAGAAATGTGGCAGAGAGAGATCGGCCCGTCCTCGAGGCTGACGACGCTCCCCGGATGTACCCAGAGGAAAAGAGTTCGATGCACACGGCCAGGGGCTTGTCTGGCGCTATCGCAGCTGTGTGTCTCGTATTGCGCGGACCGTCGTGGCAAATGGGAGGGGGTGAATGGAGAGGTGCAGAGAAGCACGACAGCGGCTGGCTGAACAGCAGATTTCGGCAGCTTTCGGCAGCTTTCGGTAGATTTCTGCAGCGTTCTGCAGGCGTTCTGCAGCTTCTCTCGCGGGAAGGCGTCGTCGGGCAGCCGGTCGCTCTTTGTGCTTGTCGCGGAAGGAACTCTGCCTCCCTGCTAATATCGTCGAGCCCTTCCTTCCTCATTTCCCTATTTTGCTACGTTTTTCCCGCCAGCCCAGACACGCAGGGGGCTCGCTGGTGGAGCCAGGTTTGGGCGGAGGCCCACTTGCTGGGATGGCGAATGGGATGACAGCTGAGCTGCAGACTTTGGGTCCCCCCAACCCGTGGCTTTATTTAGCCTGTAGATCGACAACCCCTCCATTATTCTGCTGTCCTTGCAGTCGTCGTCTTTCGTCAGAATCACCGCTTCCATGCAGACATACGATGGATTAGTATCGTATCACGCGATCATCCTGATAGAGTGGACCTTTGGGTGTGGATATGCTCTTTGTTTTCATTCTAAGTATGCTGCCCACCATGCAAAAAACCCAACGAAAGTACATCTAGAAAGAAGAATGCGCACGATGCAGATGACAAAAGAGAAGACGCAACACGCAACACGCAACACGCAACACGCAACACAACAGACTCAAGATACCAAACCGCAATGTCAGCGGCAGTTGTTGTAGTCGACACCTGAGCCGGGCACAAACCCATTGGCCTGGCTGTAAAAATCGTTCTGGTAATGCGCTGCAGCCATGGACGCTGCTCCGTATTGCATGCCCGCAGACGGCCAGTGCACCATCGGCGCCGTGTAGTACATCGACATGTCTTCCTGGCCGTTCCCTGCGAAGCTGGACGGCATTGCTGCACCCGTATTGCCCGTCACGTGTGCCGGCATCGACGGCACGCCCATCGGCGTGTGCTGGTACTGGGTGTAGCTGGTCGGTCTCTGCGGCATGGGGACGGCATAGGATATCCCCTGCGCGCTGACCGTGGTCACGGCCGGCATGTTGAGCGAGAACTGCCCCGTTGCCTGCGGGTGCATCTGGCTGATCATGGTGCCGGTCGTGTGAGACGCCGTTGTCGCCGGCATGGACATGCTGTTGGTGGTCGGGCGCGACAGCTGTGTCGACGATCCGCCAATCAGCGACGAGTGCACGTTGTTTGTCCCCGTCTGGCTCGAAGACGTTTCTGTTGTCCGCGACATCGGCCCGTGCAGGTTGACGTATGTCCGGAACGTCTGCTGCACGAGATTCCGCAGACGCTGCTGAACGTCGTCCGTGTTGCAGCCCGGAAAGCTGATGTCGCCCTGCTGCACCTTGTGGTTCAGGATATGCAGAAACAGATCGGCAAATGCCTCGTTCTCTCGTGACGGCGACGGAACCCGGTTCGGTGTGGCCTCGTTGTACCCTTTCGCCCGGCGTTAGCACATGCACCACGCAGAAACGCGGACCGGCAACCTCTGGACTTACAAGGCGTCTCCGGCTCCGGGACCTCGGGGAAGAGCACCCGCCAGATCTCAAACCACTTCTCCACCTTGTGCTTTTCTTGGTTCTTCTTCCTGTTCTGCTTATCCAGCGCCGCCCATTGCGCCTCGCTGATCCCCTCTTTCAGCACCGACTCTCCCTTTTGGCATGGCACCTCCAGGCGCAGATGTTCCGTCAGCTCGTTGATGCATCGTGCCTTGTCGGGTCCGCTGAAAACGTGATAGCACCGCTCACACTGCACGGGGGTGTGCTTTCGTTTCAGGTGCTCCCTTGTACGGGTCAGTATTCGTCTGCCCATGTTTGCAGCTTTCTCTTCGGAAAATAACTCACTTCAACCGCTGGATGCTCTTGAATCCGGGGCCAGCACAGGCCCGATAGCCATCCTTCCGTGAGCCAGAGGTGATATTGTGCTGGATTCCATATCTGGAGGGGTTGAGCTTGTGGAAGGGGCAGGCCAGGAGTGGTATCAGCGGCTCGTCGATCATTTCCGGCCTGGAGCTGCCATTCCCGCCATTTCCCCCCTGCTCGTCGTCCCCCTCCTCCCGGTCGTCCTCCGAGTCAGACGGCCGGCGCCGTCTCTTGCGCGATTGGTTTGACACCTGGTCCTGCCCCCCACTGCTTCCGCTCGCCACCACGGAGCTGCCAGATGTTGCTCCAGATGTTGCCCCAGATGCGCCTCCCCGCGTCACCGTAGATCCTGTCGCCGAGCTGGGCGATCGAGTGGTGGACGTGTTCTGCCAGGATTCCACCTTGTTCTTGACGGCGTTGCGCACGTCCTTGTGCAGGAGCGGGATAAGAAATGCGGCAAGACTCAGGTCTCCGTCTACGGCAGCAATGACGGCTGCGTCGAGGCTGTCCGTACCACTCCAGTCGTCGTCGTCTTCGTAGGTGCCAGCATTGTCGTACTCGTCGTCGGCAGGGACGTCGTAGTCGCTTTCGTCAGAATTGGAGACTCCGGACTGTGCCGACAGCGCCGACATGGAGTACCGCAATTGGCTTTGTCTCAAGACCTGGGAGTTCAGCGCCCCTTTTGCTGCTGCCATATCTGCCTCGTCCAGGAATCTCATATCTCCGTGTCCCGACACTGATCTGATACCAGGGAGCGTGTGTTAGCGGCGGGACGCGTGCTTTGGAGAAAAGACGCGAGGTTGTGCAGGGAAGCGAAGTGAGGAGCGGTCGGTGCAGCTGTGTCGGGGGTTAATGAGGACTTACTCCTTGTCTGATGTACTCGGGCACGAATCGTTCTCCTCGTCCTTCGGGTATCCACATTCGCCATCCGGTTGCACAGACGTGGCAAAGCTGCTTCCGGTCGAAGGACACAGGCTAGACATGTCGGTAACCGGGGTGGAAGACCTGGATGTCTCACGGCTGTCTGCTGCAGGTCTGTCGAATATCGCGAATGAGCTTGCCGCCGCTTTGGCCAGCTCGCAGTCCGTGGAAGCCGGATGGTTGGATGGGGTTCGCGATCGTAACACAAGATTGGCCTCCTTTATGCCCACTCGTGGTGATGAACAACGCCTGATATTGTCCACCGCCGGACGGAGCGGGGCCGCCCTGCGTCGAGTATCCATAGCCAGCATGGGACGCTTAGACACTCGGACGATGGGGAAAGAGCTGAGAGTCGCAAGGGGACTAAACCCAGGGGGAGAGGGGGGGAGGGAGGGGACGGGGGCAAGAGTGGAAGGTATCTAGCACGGACGTGGCTCCAGTGTCAAGAGCTGTGCTCTCCTTCTGGTGACGATGCGATGCCTCTGGGAGACGAGAGAAGACAAGGCCGTCGAATGAAGCAGATGCGATGTCGACAGAGGCAAGAGGCACGGACGACAATCGACGGGCGGCCGCCCCTTTTCATCCGTTTGGCAGCTGCATTGGTGAGCGCATCATGTCCATGATGGACGTCCAGTCCAAGCTGCTCGAGAAGCGTCGCTGCCGCCCCATCTGTCGTCTCTGCGGCGTGCTGGCACCTCTCCCACCCGACGCTGCGCTCTAGCTGGTGCCATTGGGCCTGAAGTGCGGTCGCCGGTTGGTCTTTTGCTTCGGCTCTTGCTGTGGCGCGCCACTTTGGGGTTTTTGGTCTGTGATGTTTTGGCGACAAGATGCCCCTGACTTGCGTCGTGACGCAAATGCGTCAGACAGGGCGCGGCGAGACAGACGCGGCCGCCGTTGGTTCGGTCAGTGGAAACACACGCTATACACACTAGCCGAGTATCGCAAGGTTCACCGCCACCTGCCACCCTGCCAGGTCGAAGTACCGGGCCCGGAAGAGGTGGAAGAACAGGCGTGCCGCAGGTGGTGGCCAGGCAAATGCGTGTGACATGCTCGGGACGTGCATGCTCTGGGGGAAAGGGAACATGCCGCGGGGGGGATTGGACAATGTGTGCCGGGATGCAGGGCGCCGCTCTTCTGCGCAGCCTTGTTGCTTGCAGATGCGCGGAAGACGCTGTTTGGTGGGTTTCGGTGGGTTTGCGAGTCTCCCGCGCAACTGCGTGGTGTCGAATTCGCGCGCCAGCGAATGGGCGTCGGAGCGTAAATCAGGCGACTGAGCGAACCTGCGCGAAAACAACTGCGTGGCCGTTGCGTGCAGCGATGCGAACCCGCTAGCTGCAACGTGATCCTCCGGGTCCCTTTTTTAAAATCCCCCTCCCGGCCTGAGCCTCTGGCTGGCTCGTCGTCCTCGATCCTGGATCCTGGATCCTGGCTTGGCGCCTGGCGTTGGGTCTGAACGGAAAACTGCCGCACGCCAGAATCTGTCGCCCTCGTCGGCTGCTGGGTTCACTACCAGTTATTAGCTTTTGCCCGTGTCCACTTCTGCAGCTCTGCTGCTGCCACGACACACACTAACCGCCCTAGCGGGATTTGGTCACCTCTCTCAGCTGCAGACCCGGTACGATGGTCAAGTGAAGATCAGCACCATACCGAAAACACATCATACATCCGACATCGACCTCTTCCGATATATGCCCAAGCGGCCCTGGCCGTCTTTGGCCTCCTGCTTTCGCGTCTGGCGACATCGCCATGGCCCTCGCAAGACCTCATTCTCTCACCTGCGCCGGACGCTCCAGCTGTCAGCAGGCCAACAGATCGTTGGCCCGACCCCACTATCTGTTTTCAACCCTTTTTTTTGCGCCCCCCCTCCCCCGGCGAATCTGACCGATGTGACACCTGTAGGCTCCGCCGTGAGACGCCTGTTTATTTTCCGCATGTTCACTTTCTTGGAACCATCGATTGGACATCAGTGACATCTCTCTCTCGCGCCTTATGCCAGGACATCAGAAAATAGTGTCGCCAGTGCGCGCATAACCCGACCGGGATGTCTGGAATTGGGCCTGGCCGTTTGTTGCCGGCCGCTGTGGCTTTTCTTGGTAGTCCGTGCGGTCGAACATGTCCGGTGGAAAGTAGAAATACTCGGAATCAGCAACGTCAACAAGCGACAGATGACTGCTGGGAATACTGTCAGCAGGCTGGGATTTGGGAAGGAGCTGTCGACATCTTGCCTTGTTAGGAAGCCGTGATGCTCTCAAACATCTTTCGCGATATTGGAAAGGGGTGACAGCTACTCTCGTAGCAAGTCGTGAACCGGACTCCTGGGAACGACAACTGCTCTTCCCTGCCATTGCCGGTAAACTAACGATAGTCTCCTCGCTACAAAATGCAACTAAGAAGCTCTAATATAGGCAATCAGCCCATGGAGGAAACGAGGCGTGAAATAAACAATTTGCAGGGTTCAGGGTAAACACGTAGTGTCTCCTCCGAGCTCGGCAGTGGCATCAAACCGCCGAGATAAGTTGTTTGAAAGCAGGACACGTCGTGCAGATTGCAAACATAGTGTAGCCAAAGTAAAGCTGACAAGAAGGGAAATCGCATTCGTTGACGTTTGCTTTTTTTGATCGTGCCTTCTTGTACTGGATCCAAAATGTGGCATTACGAGAATGGCAAACAGGCCATCCCTGAACAGTGGCAGCCATCTACAATGCATCACAAATTTCCCTACGTGGCCATCCCTCTTCTACCAATCCGCCTGTATCATCAAGCACTCCATTCCCCATATTTTATCTCCCTGACGACCCATCCGGCATGGGAGCACAGCATTCGGTAGAGAGGGCAGTACGCGATTTTCGCGGGAGGCCATACGACGAAGAGACCCTGAGGAAGCTGAACAAGATATTCGACAAGAATCCCAGGAGCGCGCACGATGGCGTATGGAATGTGGCCAGGGAGAAGGAAAAGGATGGTCGCCGTCGTGCCCGGGACGCCAAATCGCGAGCAGAACAGGCCCGCAAATCAGCTCATATGGCCCTGAGCGCAGCGTCAATGCGGGAAAACGACGACACTGCGGCCAACATCACATTTGAGAATGGAAGCCCGGTGTGGGCCAACTGTGTCAACGAACAGCGGTGCCTCCCTCTGGCCATCATGAAACCTGAAACCCTACAACAGCTTGTTGGCATCCTTTCTGACGCATACCGACTCGGCCAACGGGTTCACGCCGTTGGCTCTGGACATTCCTTCTCGGATATTACAAACTGCGACAATGCCATTCTTGTGAATTTGCAGCTTCTCCGGCGCCTGTCTATGGTAGATAACGGGGAGGATGGTATCACGGCCATCACACCCCCAACCTCGATATCGCCGACAGACAGCGCCAGTGCAAGATTCAACGCCATCGTGTCACGTCTAAAAGACCCGGGAGAAACGGTCAACCGCAGTCGCAAACTGGCACGAGTTCAGGCTGGCATCACCATACGAGATCTCAACACTGAGCTGGACAACCGCAATCTTGCACTGCTCAACATGGGAGGTTACGACGGGCAAACCCTGGCCGGTGTCATGTCTACAGCTACCCATGGCTCCGGGATCATGTACGGACCGTTGCCCAGTTTTGTGCGTGCAATTGTACTCGTCTCTGAGAACGGTACTGTGTACCAGATCGAGCCGGGCGACAACAACGTCGGAAATGGTCCGTTGAGCAACCCGTCCGCATTTCCCAATACCATCGACGGCGTCCTGGCAGTTCTCAAGCAGGACAACGACTGGTTTCGTGCGGCTCTTGTCTCTATAGGTTGTCTCGGTGTGATTTACAGCTATGTGATCGAGGTGAGAGACGCGTTTTACATTCGGGAAATGCGCACGGCCACAAAATGGGACGACATTCGCAAACAACTCCTCCCAGAGCTCTGGGCCCCGGTTGCCCCAGTCGTTGCGGGCGCAGACCATTTTGAGCTGGTTCTCAACCCGTACATGAGCTGGTCGCATAGTTCATGCATCCGGGTCGAGCGAATGCGAATGCATGGTAAGGCAAGGGCATCGGGCGAGCGAAAGGATTGGTTGGGCGCACTACTCGTGCAGTTCTCCATGTATTCCGTGTCCAGCTTAGTCAGCCTACTCAACCGGCTGCCTGTCATCAGCCCCATCGCTATCAATAGGGCCATCGCGACACTTGTCGAAAGTGATCCATATATTGACAAGAGTTTCCGTGTCTTCAACCTAGGCGCAGCCAACGGAATCAAGGCACAGGCGCTGGAGCTGCATTGTGAGGCTAAACAGTGTGTCCCGGTCATTGACAAGCTGCTCAGTGTGTTTCACGACGAGGCCAAGCGTCGCAATTGGTACATGGCGGGTCCCCTGGGGATCCGCTTCACAGGGTCATCGGATGCCTTCCTGGCACCGGAGGCGGGCAGAATGACGTGTGCCATTGAGCTAGATATGCTGGTTGGCGTTGAGACAGGAGAAAGCCTCGCTCGCAGCATCAAGGAGCACATATGTACAAACGACACCTCATCTGTACGCGTACATTGGGGACTGGATCTCGGCTTGGTTACAGGCGACAACGTTCGTGCGTGGTATCCAGGTTTTGAGGCTTGGCAAGCAGTCTACCAGCAACTGAACACGACCGGCATGTTCAACAACAAATTCACCGATCGCATTGGTATCAGTGTTCCTGATTGAAAGACTTATCCAGTGGCCTTGGCTTGATAGTGACAGAATTACAAGTAGTTTTACAAGGTAGGATTAGAAGAATAATATACGCTTTGCTTAGCAGGTCGAAAAGGTGGCTGTTCTGACAGCTTATTATTGTATATCTCAACCGATTCGAACCACCCATTACTTTTGGTATATTTGAAGGATCGAGCCATGCTTACTTGGTATAAACAGATACACGAAGTCAGAAAATAGCTGTTTTACCAACGTAAAGATTGTGGGCTTGACAACGAAACGAGGCGGCTGGTCCATACGATTCTCTAACACAGTAGCAGCGCTGAGGCGCAGACGAAAACAACGGAAGCCTGTAGAGTGTATACATCATACTTTATAAATATTGATTGGAAATTCGGCGGTCTAATTGACGTGGTTGATGAAACGGTGCATTTCAGCTCCAACAGGTCTCCAGTGATCAGCATTTGCATGTCTGCTTAAGTTTTCCATCCACACTTATGCATTTATCAACCAATCAGCTGAATGGTTCCGTGGTGCAGTTGGTTAGCGCATCGTACTAATATTTCACTTGGAATACAATGCGAAAGTCGAGGGTTCGAGCCCCTCCGGGACCATCCTTTTTGCAATTGCCCCGCACATCATCGTACAGGCCGTTTTGTTTGCTAAAATCGGTCTTTCGCTTCCTTTTGGGGTTCTTCCTAATTTGCCTCGGAAGGACTCTGCGCCCTTATTACCGTGTGCCAACCCTTTTTCATGGCTAGACACGCGACAGCTGGTTCGTATCGCATCTTTTTCTGGCGTCCGACCCCACCTCCCAAAAGGACCCGACTGCTTGGACACGAGGCCATTAGGTAAAAGAAACCCAGAATGCCATTCTCCTGACGTGCCCCTTTCCTCAGTATTCTGGAGAAAACCCGGGGTTATGTCTTGGCTTTTCGTATACGGAAAGGGGCTGCTCCACAGGGAAGATACTACGTCTGAGACGAAAATAAAACATTATTTTCATCGGACAGATGAACGGCAGCCTATCTTGTTTCGATGCTTTTGTTTTACCAGCTGCGGAGATTCCTTCTAGACCCTGAAGCAGCTGCCCACCGTTGACTAAAACTTTGTCGCTCTGCTTTAGAACTGTGCTGGACTATGCGCGCGTCATTCGCATGCCTGCAAGGAGCATTGGCAATGCGTTATCAGCCCCAGCAAGGCAACGATCCAGACAATTGGTGAAGCTGGCTGCAGCGTCACGTAGCAATCAAATGCTTGGCGGTTATTTGCGGCGTATTGCCCATTGTAACAAGCAAGAGCGCAGGTGCGGAAAACCGCTCGTAAGCCAACAGGAGAACAGGGGACTCGTGATTAGTGCTTGCATAGGCCGTGTTATCTATGCAACGATGACTATAAGACAATGTGCTGGGGGGCAGAGATAAGGGAGGTGTTGTATCGGGTAAACAGTGCGGTGCAGCTCCATAGAATAAGAAAGGCGAGGTTATCCGATCAATGGTATAGGCTGCCAATGCTGGAAACGTTACATGGGGAGTGCGCGTTCCAATAAGCAAGAAGCACCAAAATTAAAGAGCTTACGGCCGAAGACGTGTGCACACAGCTGTGACACACGGCTGTGATTGGTCAGGGGGGCAAATGCGGAGGTGCTTAACAGGATCGCTGACGAGATGTTTGCTCCTGCCTGAATAGGAAGGGTGCTGGTGGGCTAATGTCGGCGTTCCGCACGAGAATGCGTTTGCCGTGGGGTTGGGCGAGCGTTATCGATTGAGAAACAGCAGGGCTGGTCGTTTGGGATGGAGAGACAAGCCTTGCTTTGCGCCGTGCAGCAAGCAATACGAGTACTGTAGGCAGGGCGAGCACGAGACGGCCAGGATTTATCGCGGTCAGAGTGATCGGCAGCGTGGGTTCCACCTCCTTATCGTCGCCTCCGTACGGAATAGATTGCACAGTGTCCCCGGAGAGACAAGGCGACATTCGGTCTTGCCATTCAGAGAGAAGGGCACAGTGTCTCAGTCAGCGGTTCGCTTCTGGCGTTAGGGCCAGCGACTCGTAAGGAACAATCGCCATCCATTCTGCTACTTGGTGCTGCATTTGGAACATCCTTATTTGAGCCACACAAACACCGACAATCTGGTCCCTGTCCGTCTTTTTTTTCGACCCCGGTCTAGCTCCCTACCACCGCAGCGTCGCCCTGGGATCTCGGACGACACAAAAAAGGAGAGCACAGACAGGAGGCAGACGAGACGAGGTTGGCCAGCTGCAACGGACCAGAAAACGAGCGAGCCGCGCTCAAACCCGCCGGCTTAGGCTGTCGCATCGCCGGGGCCTCGCCTTTTTGTCACGTCACGTCCTCGCGCTCTTATCGCTGCGGGCTGCGACGACACAACAGCGCCGGCCAGCAAGACGAGACGGACACCACCATCCGCGTCCTCTTGCGGCACGCTACCACGCTACCGTCCGGTGCTACCACCCGTCAACACCAACCCCCTCCCGCTTACCCGGCCTTTTTGCTGGCTGACTGGCTGGCTGGCTGGCTGCTGCTACCTTGCAACGGAGCTGCGCCTTGGATGCGCGCTCGCTCGCTCCCTGCCTGCATCGTGTTCCCTGTCCGGTCTCGCCCCAGCGGTCTTGGGTTCCATTTATTACCAGTCACCCGCCACAACGTCTTTCCACGTTCTATTTTAACCGCACCTCGTGCCTGCTGCTGCTGATCGGTTGCTCTCCGTTCCTCAGCTCTCTCTGTCTTTTCTCGACTGCAGCTGTCCACAGTTGCACCCCGTTGGAGGAGCAACACTCACACCTGGTGAGTGTTTCCCAGACGCGCGTGGACCCTTTCACGCCCTGTCCGTCATTAGACTCAAAGGCCACCTCCTGAGAGCGATGGTTGCAGTTTGCCTCCCGCTTTTTCCACCACCAACACTGCACTTCCAGCTTTCTTCTCCAAGTCGCGTCTGCGCTAACAATTGGCTAGCAGCCCCGGCGCACTCTCCTCACCGGATCGAGACCCCCGTCTGCCACCCTCCGTCGCCATGGCTGACGAGAAAACCCCCACCGAAATGCCGGCCGTCGTCACGGACGTCGGGCCCGTGGCCCGTCCCAAGGGATGGAAGTACAAGGCCGTCAAGATCTGCGGCGTCGAGCTGTGGTACGCCTCACCGAAAGTGCAGCTCTTCATGGTGGCCATGGTCTGCTTCCTGTGTCCCGGCATGTACAACGCCATCAGCGGCATGGGCGCGGGCGGCCAGGTCAACGCGCACGCGCAGGACAAGGCCTCCGTGGCGCTCTACTCGGTCTTCTCCGTGGTGGGCTTCTTCTCCGGCACCTTTGCCAACCGTCTCGGGCTGCGGCCGACGCTGGCGATCGGCGGCATCGGCTACTGCATCTACGCGTCCAGCCTGCTGTGCTACACGCACACGTCCAACCAGGGCTTCGTCATCTTCTCGGGGGCCTTCCTCGGCCTCTGCGCCGGCCTGCTCTGGACCGGCCAGGGCACCATCATGATGGCGTATCCGCCCGAGCGCCAAAAGGGCCGCTACATCAGCTGGTTCTGGATCATCTTCAACCTCGGCGCCGTCATCGGTGCGCTCATCCCCCTCGGCCAGAACATCCACACGACGACGGCCAAGACGGTGACCGACGGCACGTACGCCGGCTTCATCGTGCTCATGTTCGTCGGCGCCGTGCTGGCCCTGTTCCTCTGCAACGCCAACGACGTCATCCGCGAG
This sequence comes from Grosmannia serpens, assembly GCA_029299595.1. Lineage (NCBI taxonomy): Eukaryota > Fungi > Ascomycota > Sordariomycetes > Ophiostomatales > Ophiostomataceae > Grosmannia > Grosmannia serpens. The sequence continues at coordinate 123,964 of JANSMH010000021.1, forward strand.
GACGGCTCCAAGATCATCCTGATGAAGAACCCGTCGTGGTCGTCCGAGCTCCTCGGCCTCAAGGACACCCTGATCCAGGATCCGCTCATCGTCCTGCTCTTCCCCATGATGTTCGCCTCCAACATCTTCTACACGTACCAGACCAACTGCATGAACGCGGCCTTCTTCAACACCCGCACCCGCTCGCTCAACAACGTGCTCTACTGGAGCTCGCAGATCTTTGGCGCCATCGCGTTTGGCTACGCCCTCGACTACGCCAAGGTCCGCCGCACCGTCCGCGCCCGCGCATCCTTTGGCGTCCTCTTCGTCCTCACCTTTGCCATCTGGGGTGGCGGCTACGCCTGGGAGCACAAGCAGCTTCCGCGCTCCCTGGCCAGCAGCGACAACCCCGACTACGTGCCCATCGACTGGACTGCCGGCAGCAGGCTGTACATTGGCCCCATGTTCCTCTACATGTTCTTCGGCTTCTACGACGCCTGCTGGCAGACCTGCATCTACTGGTACATGGGCGCCCTGTCCAACTCGGGCCGCAAGGCCGCCAACCTGGCTGGCTTCTACAAGGGGATCCAGTCTGCCGGTGCTGCCGTCTTCTGGCGTCTGGACGACAACGGCGTTGCCTTTAGCAAGATCTTTGGCGCCACGGTATGTTTGTGCCGTGCATTGCCACACTTTCCCTCTCCATTCCCACCACTGACGCGTCTGTTTGCAGTGGGGCGTCCTTGCCGGTTCGCTCGTGATTGCGGCGCCGTTGATCATGTCGAGGATCAAGGACACCGTGTCGATCGACGAGGATCTCAAGTTCTCGGACGAGACCATCGAAGACGTTGTGACTCCGGCAGCTCTGCACGGCAAGGACGCGGCCGAAGTGTAAAGCAGCCGGCGAAATGAAATGCGAATCCAACCAGATGTTCTACATGGCTAATTTGAGATATGAACGGGACCAGAAAGGAATGGCTTTTGGGCGAGGCCGGTCGGAATTGAGGTGGACAAGGCGCAGCTGCAAGGCGTGTCTTTTGTTTTGTGTTCTTTGTGATACCTGGCAGTTTTTCTGGGAAGTCCATTTCCAGCAATTGCATAAATAAATTTAATAACCACTCAACTGTTTGCGGGCTTTCTGCTGTTTGCAGTGAATTCAACAAGAGCCACCGAAAACACCAAAACCCCGAACGCGGTAATTCTACACGGCAAAATTGACCACCTCCGTCTCACAACAATCTCACCTCTCGTCAGTAGGGACGCACTCCTGCTCTTGTCAAGATTTTTTGTCTCCCGCAATCTTTTCATTTCAACAGACCTTTTGCACCTCTGTCGACTGCTATCATCAAACCCAACTGGTGCATAACTCTGGCATTTCTGTCATTTCTGGCATTTCGATATTTCACCAGTATCTGATTTGTCGACGGTCTTTACTCATTTTCACCCCGAAATTAGTACTTTGTTTTCCTGTTGTTGTAGCCGCATACAGTCACCCGTCAACCCTGCGCATGGTGCGTTTCCTGGATGCTCTCGCTCCTGTTCCAGATAACACCTGTCTGACAGCATCGCAACATTCACAGGCTTCCCCAAGAAGACCCGAGATGCCTTCCTGCAGCTCGCCCACGATAGCTAGGTCGGCAACGCAGCCACTGCCACAGACGCCGATCAAGCCGATCAAGCGAACCCTACAGCAGGTGTGTGATTGCCATCCTTGTCTCTGTCGGCCTCGTCTGACCGCTTGCTTACCTTGCTCAGATGCAGAGCGCCGTTTTCGCAGCCACCCCGACATCTGCCTCGTTCTCTTTCGTCTCGCCCTCTTTTGGCTCGGTCCCTTCGACGCCAAACACAGACACCCTCCCTCCCTGGAAGCGGCGACGCCGCCACGATATCGCTTCCAATGATACAATCAGCCGCGTGCGCCATGCATTCTCGCGCGCCCGTGCCGGGCGTATTGTGCGGGCTGACCCAGCCGACGTTGAGCTGGCGGTTTAGGATGCCGTCGCTAATGCTGTCGTGCTGGAAGAAAAGGTGCAAAATCTGTGCCGGGGCGATATGGTGGCGGACGTCTCTCTGAGCAGAGACGCCGAAAAGGGCACGTCCCACGTGAAGGCGTACGGGGACTCTGCCGTGTGGCCACATCTCATGAGTCGGCTCGGCCTCGGCGCGGATACAGATCGAACGCTCTGGCTCGCCCTCCCCCCACCGAATCATGGCGAGGTGGCTGTGCAGCATGCGAGCCACCTCATGGCCATTCTGCGCCAGGTCACGCATTACGGAGGTGTGCCCCTGTACAAGAACCAGGCGAACCTGGCGCCGCGGCTCTGGTTCACGTTGAGAGACGCCCAGCAGGAGCAAGAGGCAGAATACGAGCAAGCGGAAGAGCAGATTCCCGCCGAGGAAAAGCAAAAAGGCGAAGCCCTGCCTTCTATCATACCCTCGGTAGAGGCTTGTCTGTCAGATCAGCCGGCCGCGTCCTCTCAAGAGAGTTCAAATGAAGCTGTCCCTGTTTCGACCAGGCTGCATTCTATCTCCCCCCCTCGTGCCCGAGATTCGCTGAGAGCTTCAGTCGAGGGGGGCCGGGCTGTCCAAAGCCCGGTGGTATTTGGGAGTCGGGTCGTCCAGAACCAAGCTGTATCAAACGAAGAATCTTCGGACAGCGACTTGCCTCCAGACGACTCGGATAACGACTCGTTCGGTCCGTTCACTCCGAAGCAAAGCATCAAGCGTGCACCGGACACCCCTTGCAAACCGACAAGGTCACCTAAGCCGGCCAAACTGCCCAAGCTGGCCAAGACGCCCAAGCCGACAGTGCCAGTCGCCATCACGGCCCCTCGATCTGCACCTGTGCGCCCCACGCTGCCGCAGACGGAACCGATTGTGATTGAGGACGACGAGGACAACGGCAGCGCAGAGAGCAGCGCTGTTGTGCGAGGCTCATTCGAGGAGGCCGATGAAGTGGACGAGCTCATAGCGGAGGCCGACCAAGTGTTCCCACTGACTGTCAACGAAGAGCTCGAACTGTGGAACCGTGCCTGTCTTTTCTTTGGGCACGCCACCGCAGCCTGCGATCCACAGAACCCGGAGCACCGGCATCGTGTCGTCGGCCTGCGATTCGCCCTCCGCCCCGACCAGATGTGGTCCGTGTTCCGCATGCTGTCGGCACAGGAGCTGACGGGCCTGCACGGAACGCTGCTTGCGGATGGATTCGGCTTGGGCAAGACGCTGCAGGCCACGGCGGTGGCGGTGGTGGCGGCCCTGGTGCACATGGCCAAGATAGAGGTGATGGGCGAATGGACTGCCGGCGACCAGCGGTCGCTCCACCGTCGCCGACACCTGCCCCAGCCAACGAAAGAACGACCGCAGACGGATGCAACGCAGTGCCCTTCCGGAACGTACCGTCTCGGCTTCGCCTGTCCCTGCGTGAAGCGGCTGCCTACGTACAACCTGATGAGATCGATTCCCGGACCGGGTGCGTTGTTCATCGTCCCGCCGAGTCTCCTGGCGCATTGGACAGCAAAGTTGGCGGCGTACGTGGACCTCGGCGAGGTCGCCATGTTCCCACCACGTTCTTTGGAAGAGGATGACGATGACGATGACGATGACGATGACAATGATGACGGCGATGGGGATGCAGAGGAGAAGCTGGAAAAGCGCTCCAATCTGAAGCAAGGCAACGGCCCCTTCTTCCAGCTCGTCTGTGTACGCGCAGGCGAGTCGGTCAACCGCATGGCTCCAGACGTTCTCAAGCGGTTCCTCATGATTGACGCGATATCTGCCGGCATGCCGTCTTGCGCGCCGTTTCTGGCCACGGTGTTGCCGGTGGAGGGAAAGAAGAAAAAGGACGAGGCCAGCTCCTGCTACCTGTCTAGTCGCTGCCAGGTGCCGTGTCCACTGGTGATCGTGCCGTCGTCCATGGCGCTGGCGAACGCGTTCAAGATTAGCAGCACGGCCGGCCAGATCCAACAGGTGCACAAGCGGCAGCATCCCGAGCTGCACCAGGCCGAAATACAGGGTCGTACGTCCAAGGTCGACGTGCCGTTTCCGTTCCAGCCGTCCATGGTCTTTATCGACGAGTCGCACAAGGTGAAGGGGAAGGACACGTTTCTCTGGAAGGTGGTGCGGCAGCTGGTGTGCCGGTCGCAGCACCCGCTGTTTGTGTATCCCTGCAGCGCGACGCCGACGCCCAAGGACGCCAACGATCTGGAGTGCTTCGTGGACATCCTGGCCCGTCCGTTTGGGAACGGCGAGTTTGGATCCTGGTCGCCGTCGACGCCGGCATGGCTGCGGCGAAACACGGCGAAGCACACCCAGCTGGTGGAGGCCCTGCAGGCGTGGCACAGCCAGAGCAAGTCGCTGGTGTCGCAGGCGGAGGCCATGTCGCGGGACGCACAGGACGAGTCCCCGGCGGGCCAGGCGGTGCGGCAGAGATGGCGGGACGGTCTGCGGAAGCAGGCCGAGGCAGCAACAGCCCGGCGCCTGGCGCTGTTCAAACGGGTGGCCGTGGCGCGCGCTGGCGATCACCGGTTCCTGGGCAAGTATGCCATCCAGAAGCTGCCGCTGCTGCAGATCGAGGAGCGGACCTGTCCGACGGGGGAGAGGGTGCGTGGCGAGGTGGCCGAGCTCAGCCGCAACGTGGCCGGGCAGATCCGACACAAGTACCACGAATACGTGCAGGCGACGAAGAAGCGGCGCGGCCACAAGAAGGGCGACGGCGCGGGGGGCGGCGGCCACATTCTCACGCTGGAGGAGTTTGCGTCGGGCAAGAGCAGCGACCGCGGGCCGCAGACGCTCTTTTACGACCTGCACCTCTGCGCCGTGTTTCCGGCGCTCGCGCGCCTGATCCAGTCGCCGTCGGCGCTGGGCAAGGCTGGCGGCGCGCAGTTCGACTTCCGGAAGCGCGACTTTGCCGGCTTCCGGCAGCCGCTGCCCAACGACGGCCAGTCCTGGACGGACTCGCCGTACTGGCCGTACGTGGCCGACATTGGCGCGCACAGCAGCAAGCTGGCGGCGCTGCGCGGCATCCTGGACGCGATGCGCGGCGACACGTCGCCGCACCGGCTGCCGTCGGGCCGGCAGGTGGTCCTGGCCAAGCGCGCGGTGGTGTTCACGGCGCGGCCGCCGGTGGCGTACATGGTGGCGCTGGCGCTGCACCACCACTACGGCCGGCGGCTGCCGGTGTCGCTGGTGCTGGACACGACGACGCAGCGGCAGCGGCGCCAGCTGTACGCGCCGTTCGAGGGCCCGGTCGGCGACGCGCCGGCCGATGCCGACGACGCGGGCGTCAGCCGGGTTCTGATCACGACCATCGGCACGTCGGCCGAGGGCCTCGACCTCACGCGGGCCAGCTATGCCGTCATCCTCGAGCCGTACTGGAACCACGACCAGGAGAGACAGGCGCTGGGCCGCGTGCAGCGGGCCGGCCAGTGCGCCTCGCGGACACACCTGTACAAGCTGCTGTGCCCCGACAACATTGCGGAGCGGCTGGTGCAGTGTCGCCAGATGGGCAGGCGGGCGGCAACCCAGGGGTGGGACATGCACGAGGCGCTGGGGGCGTTTCTGCGGGAGAACTGAGGGCATATGGGGCGGGAGATGGAAGACTGGAAATTCAGAATGGTATCAGGTAATTCGCCGACAGCTTGATGGATAGCAAGAACGAGAGGGACAGCGAGGAACAGGAACGGGGGTTGTGAGGCATAGCAGTGACGGAAGTGGATGCCGGTTTTAGCTGAGAGATACATGGCTCATACTTGTCGAGGAATAACGTAGTTATCTAGGAAAGGATGATGCGAAGGACTGCTTTAGTGAGGCTCAGTGTTTGTGTTACTAATCAACATATGGCCGTCAAGGCAGACTTGCTGTATCCATCTGGTCTGGACTACCCTAGGCCATGAGCACAAAGTCGTGGTCGTGGGCGCCGCGCAGGTAGTCGCAGCCCTCGTCGAACCAGTCGACGCAGGGCACAATGTCGCCCCAGTCGAGGCAGCCGTCGGCGTCCCGGGGCAGGCTGGGCTGCAGGGGCGGGCTGATGCGGCGGCGGTCGTCGAGGAGGCCGTCGCGGACCTGGTCGTTGTTGCGGGCGGGATCGGGCACGTGACGGTCGGACTGCACGTGACTGCCGAGCCAGACCTCGGTGGCGCCGTTTTCGGGCGTGGTGTCGACGAGGCCGATGTTGATGAGATAGCCGAGAGGCACGCGCGGAAAGTCAAAGTCGATGTCGATGTGGACCGGCTGGCGGTCGAGCGCGCGAAAGGCCGTGTTGGCGCTGTAGAAGCGCAGCGACGGGCGCGGGCCGAACGTGCACTGCACGACGGCGGCGGCCCACGGATTCGCCAAGACGTCGGCGAAGAGATAGTCGCCGCTCGAGCACGGGCTCCTGCTGGATGTTGCCCGTGTCGCCGCCAAAGTTGCGGTGCGTGTCGGGCCGCGCGTTCAGCCGCTCGAGGTGGTCGACGCTGACGGCGTTCTGCAGCACCACCAGCCCGTCGGGACGGTCATGGCGGCGAGGGCGGACTCGTGGATCTGTCTCTTCTCGACAGGGCCTCGTCAGGCTGGCAGACGCTGTTGACACCTGCCAACAAGTCTCGATCAGCCCGGAAATGTCACGGGCCGCGCGATAAGCTGGATGGATGGATAACCCTATCTCGTACCGTTGCATCTATCGCCGGGGAATCGACGGATGCGAAGATCGGCTTATCTCTCTGGCATTATCATTCATGACAAATCAGGCTGTCAGCTCGTTGGGCGGGCACAGACCGCAGAGGCTAACTTGCAGGTTACCCCCTGAAGGAGAGAAAAGGAATATAATTTCAGCAAGCCTGACCTGCCCCTGCTCGCATGGAGGCCAGGAGCAGGAACGCTGCAGCATTCACGGTCCCGCTTACAGCGGCCAGATAGATTGGATTCATTAGACAAACCGGAGCACGGTAGCCGGAAACAAGGAGGAACCAGACCTGCAAAGTCGCACACATCTATCGCTGCTGCCATGTTCGCAACTGCCGGAGTCAAGCATGATAGCGCACGGAGTGCCAAGAAGACGATACAGCTCCAGCTCTTTGTGTATTTCAAAGGGACCTTTGTTCACCTCGTAAAACGATCGCCCCAGCCCCCAGGGGCGTGACGCATTCTGGAACGCTCCGACAGCGACCATTGCAGCGCGACATTATCATGTGATCGCCAAGCAAGCTTTGGCCTCAGCCTCACCGTGACGGCTGAGGCGAGACCGTGTCCAAACCCTTGGTCTTGGCTCAGGCGAAAAGGGCAAGTGCGGGCAAGTGCCAGGGGCCGGCAGGAAGCCGGAAGGACCGGCCGTCCGGCCTGCTGGTATTAGGCCAAGACTGGGCCGGTCGGCAGACCCTACGAATGCGGCTAGAGAAGAGGAGAGCGGCAGCCACAGCCTAATTGTCTTTTCCATATTGGGCCGTCTGATCAGCCGGACGTCTCAGTCACAGGCCGATCGCACTGCTTGGTGCTGGGCCGAGCGCCAAGGCAATTCACTCCGTAGAGTTGTCTGAATAAGTACCAAGTACCTGGAAGGAAGGGCGTTCTCTGACGCCAAGCCGATCGTCGCCAGTTAGCGGGACTTTCTCCGCACGCAGCCCGCAACACTACGCAAGGAAAGAACCGAGCAAATTGCGGAGATGCGACGCTTGTTCTCTGCTGCAGGACTGGCCTGTGATCGTCCGTGCCATGGCCATACGCATGCGGGCTCTTTGATGGCATTATTGAGCAGCCCCGTGTGATATCGTGTGTCTGCCGATCGCGGAAAAAGTACTTGCTGACATCCGGGTGACCAACCGAAAAAAAGAAGAAAAAAAGAAAGTTATGCAGGGATGCGTCGGCCAATAACACGAATAGGGGGCAGCTCACTTCCAGATACGGCAGGTTGGCTCGTTCAGCTGTGCTCTGCGGCGTCTGACGTAGCGGACACGCCCTGCATGGGTATATAAGGCATCCCGGCATCCCCGTTGCAGCTGGAGGTTTGCCGGCATTCTACTATGTATCTGATCCCTCTGGCTCTGACACCCTCTGGCTCTGACACCCCCTGCTCTGACTCCCCTCTGCCCTGACTCCCCCTCTTTTCCGGCTCCGGCTCCTCGTCTGCACACCATGGCCAGGATGCTCCGCGTGTTTGCCGGGCTGTTGCTGCCGGCGCTCTCGTCGGCGATGCCGCTGGCCGAGCGGACGACGACGCTGCCGAGCGAGGACAGCTTCTACGTGGTGCCGGACAACATCTCGGCGTACGCGCCGGGGGCGATCATCCAGCACCGCAAGCCGCCGGCGCCGATTGCGGCATTCACGGTGGACCCGGTCAACCTGCAGGACACGTGGCAGATCCAGTACCGCACGACGGACAACCTGGGCGCGGCCACGGCGACGGTGCTGACGGTGCTGGTGCCGTACAACGCGGACTACGGCAAGGTGCTGTCGTACCAGGTGGCCGAGGACGCGGCGTCGATCAACTGCGGGCCGTCGTACGCGCTGCAGCTGGCGTCGGCCACGGGCGGCCTGCTGGGCACGGTGATCACGCAGGCCGAGCTGCTGCTGATCGAGGCCGGGCTGGAGCAGGGCTGGGTGGTCATCCTGCCGGACCACGAGGGCCCCAAGGCCATGTACCTGGCCAACCTGCTGTCGGGCCACGCCACGCTGGACGGCATCCGCGCCGGGCTCGCGTCGACGGCCTTTACCGGCATCGCGAGCGATGCCAAGGTCGGCATGTGGGGCTACTCGGGCGGCTCGCTGGCCTCGGCCTGGGCGGCCGAGCTGCAGCCGACGTACGCGCCCGAGCTGGCGTCCGTCATCGTCGGCGCCGCCATCGGCGGCACCGTGCCCAACATCTCCAACGTCATCACCACCATCGACGGCACCCCCTTTGCCGGCCTCATCCCCACCGGCGTCATGGGCCTCGCCCAGCAGTACCCGCTCGTCCAGCAGACCGTCGACGCCCACGTGCTGCCCGCCTACAAGGACAAGTTCAACAAGGTGCTCGAGCAGTGCTTCGTCGCCGACGTGCTCGACTTCCTCATCGAGAACGACGTCACCGCCATGACCGACAACCCCGGCGTCTTCACCTCGCCCGCCATGATGGCCATCCTCAACGAGAACGCCCTCGGCAGCCGCGTGCCCACCATCCCCCTCTACGTCTACAAGTCCGTCCTCGACGAGGTCAGCCCCATCGCCGACACCGACAAGATCGTCAAGGCCTACTGCGCCGGCGGCACCTCCGTCCACTACGTGCGCGACCTCGTCTCCGAGCACGCCTCCCTGGCCGTCATCGGCGCGCCCAAGGCCCTCGCCTGGCTCATCGACGTCATGAAGGGCGAGAAGCAGACGTCGTGCAGCACCCAGACCACCGTCACGTCGCTGCTCGACATCGCCACCATCGAGGTCGTCCCCTCGTTCCTCATCAACGCCCTCCTGGCCCTCCTGGGCGCCGGCGTCGGGCCGGCCTTCTTCGGCTGAGTCAGCGGCTGTGTGGACGGAACCCCGGCGTCGCATGTCACCGAGTACGAGGGCTGTACTATGTATCTTAATTGTATGTTGGTATTAGGTTTAGGCAATACTCCGCGCTAGGACGCGTTAACCGATGCGATGGCTGGCGTGGTTCGAGCTAGTATGTAGGCCACGGGCGAACCTCTGCTGCAATCACATGGAGGTATGCCCACCGAGACCTTGCCACCCCCGTATCCATCGTCCGATGATTCGGATGAGACACGGGGGCGGCGGAAACGTGCAGATTCCAGAGAGGCTCTGCCAGGTGGCCGGATTTCCCGTCTATGGAAAAACCCACGCCTTCCACTTTCGGCGCAAGCGAGCGCCGGTAGCGAGGTGGCTATACGAGGACTGGTCGACATCGTGAAACGCCCGACCCTGGCATAGGCAGCCCATGGCACTACTACTATGTATGTATCCGGCTGGGCGGCCCAAGGGCGATTTCTCCAGGGGGGGGCCCTCTCGCTGTGAAACGGCCGACCGCTCCACTCGTGGCCGTCTAGGCGGAAGAAGCGGCTTCTGTCCTCAATACGGAAATACACAGTACATGGTAGAAAAAAAAAAAGGCCATGCCCAGACCGGCCGTCTTTGTATTTAACCACGGCATCGGGCCCCCGAACTGTCCAGCGATGCAGCAGACTCGAGCCTCTGTCTCTCTCTACCGTCGCCGTGCCGTCTTCCATTCGTTCCAAACACGCTCTTCTCGCCTTCTTTCACATTCGCTTCAGCCCGACCATCCACTCGTTTCGTCCTCGTGCCTCTCATCATGAAGTCGACTCTTTTCCTTGCCACCGCCTCTGCCGCCCTGGTGTCTGGCGTCGCCGCGGCCGCCATCGCCGTGCCCCCGTCCAAGGTGCTGCAGGCCCGCTCCACCACCATGTGCGGTCAGTGGGACTCGGTCCAGACCGGCACCTACACCGTCTACCAGGACATGTGGAACATGCACAACGGCACCGGCAGCCAGTGCACCACCGTCGGCGCGCTCAGCGGCACCAAGCTCGCGTGGTCGACGTCGTGGTCCTGGGCTGGCAACTCCACCCAGGTCAAGACCTATGCCAACGTGGTCGCGAACATTGCCAAGAAGAGGCTGTCGGCCATCAGCAGCATCCCCTCGACGTGGGACTGGAGGTGAGTTTGGGGCCGGCCTCCTCGTGTTTCTTCTGTCCCTCCTTGCCGTGCTGACACGGCCAGCTACTCGGGCTCCGGCATCGTGGCCGACGTGTCGTACGACCTGTTCACCTCGTCGACGGCCTCCGGCTCCAACGAGTACGAGATCATGATCTGGCTGGCCGCCCTCGGCGGCGCCGGCCCCATCTCGGCGACCGGCAGCGCCGTGGCCACCCCGACCATTGACGGCGTCAAGTGGAAGCTGTTCAGCGGCAAGAACGGCGCCACCACCGTCTACAGCTTCGTCGCCGTGACCCAGCAGACCAGCTTCTCCGGCGACCTGCGCAAGTTCTTCACCTACCTCATCTCCAACGAGGGCATGCCCAGTAGCCAGTACCTCGTGAGCGCCGGCGCCGGCACCGAGCCCTTTATCGGCTCCAAGGCCGTCATGACCGTCTCGGCCTATAGCCTCAGCCTGTCCTCGACCACCGCAGCTGCCGTCCTCGACGTCGTCGAAGACACCGAGGACGACACCGAGGACGACACCGAGGACACCACGGCCGAGGCGGTTACCTCGGCCACGGCCGCAACGACCGCAACGACCGCGGCCGCCTCGACAAACGCTACCTCGACCAAGACCACCTCCACCGAGGCCACCTCCACCGAGGCCACCTCCACCGAGGCCGCCTGCACCGAACCTGCCACCCCCACCGAGGCCGCCTCGACCAAGGCTGCCTCGACCGCCGCTACCTCCACCGCCGCCACCGCCGCGGCCACGCACTACGCGCAGTGCGGCGGCTCCAACTTCAACGGCGCGACGACGTGCGTCAGCCCCTACGCCTGCAAATACTTCAACCCCTGTGAGTTGTCCCCGCGTCTGCCGGCCCCAACGCGTGTCACTCCTGCTGACCATGTACAGACTACTCGCAGTGCCTGTAGTCCACGACGCGACGGCGCCTTCTCCTTCTCCTGTACTTTTAGTTATGCCCAGCCCGCGCCGGTGTCAGGCCCTCTTGGGTTGCATCTGGTTCGCAATCAGCTGTTTATTCTTTGTATCTTATATTCGGGCACAAGTCCTCTCTTACCCTGCGCCCCTGACGACTGCTGAGAAGCGGCCCGTGCCATGAATGAATTCAGCTTGCTCGAAATACGCGACGTTACTTCGGGAGCCAAGTCCCTCTTGGCGGCGTAACTGCTGTCAGACGAGGCATGTCGCCAAAAGGGGACACCGACTTGCAGTCGTAATGCAAAGAGGCCCTCCGCGTCGAGTGGCGAGAACATACAGCGACACCGTACCGGCGGTTGGGCAATCTGGCACTGCGCCACGCAGGTCCACCTCAGCTCTGGTGGGGACTTGAGACACGCAAAGTTGCTCTCGCGTTTACACCTATCACATCTTTCGAAAACACGGCAAAACGGCAAAATACAGCAGAAGTAGAGGGATGGAATATGAAAGAAAAGCCGAAGGAAAAGGGCGGTATAACACAGTGTCATATACGAAAACCTGAAATATGACTTGACCCAACGGCACGATGAATGCCAGCTCTGTTCGACACAAGCAAACAAGACAATGGGATTAAATGCGTAACCCTAATTTAGGGGCAAGCGATTCGTCGAAACCTGAGCTCCACCTCAACTCCTTGTTCGACTCCTGTTCGGAAACGCCCGTCATTCCGAAGACAGGTTCAGAGGTACCCCAGAAATATATACGGATCTGAAACAATCTGGCTGCAGCGTTCACAATGGTCTTTTCCGTACATTTTGCACCTGATTTGCCAATGGATGGGTGGCGTAATTTTATATTCATTGCAGAACCATAGTTGACTTTGGGCCCGACGAAACGAACGGCCGAGGCAGTTAGACGGCCTGACCGAGAAGCAGAGCCACCCCTGGATACCAGCGGCGTGGATTCAGCGAATCTGCAGCATGCAACTCTGACGTGTTTGACGACATGTCCGCCTGACGTGCACCGGGAGGAGGCCCCCTGTTGAAGGCCCGACGAGCCTTACGATCGCCAAGGCGGTCTCGGGACAGGTAGAAAAGGCCTCCTCATCTTCCTGTCAGGGCTCCTGAGAGATCAAGCAACAGCCAAACTCAAGTCAGCCCACAAACAGCCCCCCCCCCTCCCCTCCCCCCCCCTGCATACTATTGCCATGGCCGAAGTCTTGGGCACCGTGACGTCGGTGCTGCAGCTCATCGGCACCATCAAGGTGGCCTGGGACGCTTTCGAAGACTTCAAACGGGCGCCGAACACGGTGAAAAAGTACAAACGAACGATTGACAACCTCGAGGCAACACTGCTTTCGGTGCAGGACTACTACTCGCTCCTGTCGGCACGACAGCTCGCAGACGCACAAAAGACGCTGCGATCCCAACACGTCGCAAACGCCTCGGACATTCTGCACAGCATCCTCGACGACCTGCAGCTCGTCAGAGACGAGCTCGACAAGTACCAGGACAGCCGGATGAAGCTCATTGCCAACGCCAAGTTTGTCTTTCGGAGCGCGGCCATAGTCCAGGCATTTGACAATATCGAACGCGAAAAATCCTCGCTGGCCTTGATCATCCATTCTATCCAGGGGTGCGTGTTGGGTTTCCTTTTTTTTCCTGGTCCGTCCTGCCATTGCTATGCTGACTCTTGAGGAGCACGATGGCCGCCTCCCATTCCACAGAGATGCAGGCTCTGGTACACCAGGTTGTCGCACAGTCTGCAGATACCAACTGCGTCATGGCCCAGCTGCACACCAGCCTTTCACGGGCAATGAAGGGCTCAGCACTGTTTGGGACGCACGCAAATGGATTGCTGATCGGGGCCGCGGACGACGACGACGACGATGTCGACGCGTATTACCGGCGAAGCCCGACCGGCTTGTCCGGCATGCAGAGTGTCGGCAGCGTCTCGAGAGCGAACTCCCTCCAGAGCCAGCAGTCCTGGGGAACGGTCTCGAGGCAACAGACAGGAACTCTATCACGTGACAGCGAGCATGACTACGGATACCACTTGCACGACACCGACATGTATGGCTTCGAGAGCCGCTTTGGCAGCATCACCATCCACGTCTCGAGCTATGTGTCCAAGCACGCGGGCGGCCGCAGGCCGCTGGTCAACATCCAGGCCAGCCTGTCGCTTCGGCCGAACGCTCTCCTGCAGGGGAGGGTCTTCCACTTCCGCTTCCAGGAGGTCATGAACAATGCCAAGCTGTCCAGCACCTTTGCCGCCTCGAGCAGCGCCCGAATCATCTCGGACGGCAGTCTGGCCGTGGAGTACGTCTACGCCGGCAACGAGCAGGGCATCAGGGACATGCTCAGCCGACGGGAGATCTCCGTGTACGACAGGCAGGAAATCGGCTGGACATATCTGCATGTGGGTTGCAAGAGAGAGTCTGGGCATGTGTGCATTCCGTCACTAACACGCCCGAACAGATAGCAGCGGGCTTCGGCCTGACGGGCATGGTGAAGACGCTGATCCACGAGGGCGCGGACCCTGAGGTGCGCGGAGGGTGCGTATATCATCGCTTCTTTGCTTCACGTCCGAGGCTTCTGCTTCTGCTAACGCGTGCGCCCAAAGCTTCGCCCTGACGCCCCTGGACATCCTGCACATCTTTGCGCCCCTGCTGATTGAGGTCGAGCACGGGCTCTGCGGACGGCCCAAGAAGGAGCTCTTTGACGACTTTGTCGACTGCTGCTATTTCCTGCAGAGCAAAGGATGCTCCTTCTCGTCCTCGCTGGACCTCCTGGGGCCGCGCTCGTCTCTGCTGATCGCCACCACCGCCTTTGACGCCATCACCGGCGGCTGGCCCGGCGTCCAGCGCTGGGGCCAGTTCATCTCGAGCGTCGGCGTCAGCCTCGACGGCTTCTGCGGGACCGACGTCAACGCCCTGATCGCCACGTCGCGGCTCGCCGGCACCGACGTCATGCGCATCGCCGCCCTGCTCGCGCTCGGCGCCGACGTGCACGCCACCTGCTCCGAGGGCATGCAGCCGCTGCACCGCATCTTCCACGGCGCGCGCGGCTATCTGACCCCCTCCGAACGCAGGGCCGTGCGCAAAACAGCCTTTATCCTGATCCAGGCCGGAGCCGATCTCGGCTTCCGCGACATCTGGGGAAAGAAACCCAAGTATTACGCCGCTCGCGCTGGACTGCTGTGCGAATACAAGGAGGCCGTCCGAAGGGCGCGGCCGTCTGGGCTCGACTCCTTCTCGGACGACGAAGAGTGGCACAGCTGGTTCGACGAACCGGCAGAGTCCTACATGGGCCAGGAACCAGGCCGGGACAAAGATAAAAATATGTGCATGTACGTGCAGCCGCCCGTCCGCCACGCGGAACTTTGTCCCGGCTCAAACAGCTTGCCGGGGGGCGCGGCGCTGTCTTCCCTCAAGATGGGCCGGGCTCGTCGGCGGGAAATTCTCCACGGGGCTGCGGAAAGCATAACGAAAATGGCCGCACACCCGTATTTGCCGTTGAATATTCTTCTCCGGTTTTGTATTTTCTTCTTTAACAGCCTGTCTGCTGAGCTAGCCTGCTACTTCCTTTCTGCTGTTCTATCTGTCGCTTTCAATATGTTTCTTATTTTAATTGGCAAGGACCAGGAATTCTTGTTGTAGGAGTACGGAGCACAAAATATGATTTTAGTCCCACCGCCGAAGCTGCCTTTTTAGAATGAGTTCTGTATCGATGTGAAGCACAGAATTGGCCGTAAGTCCATGGTTATCTGGACGATCCACGACTGCAGCTACGGCCTAAGCTTCAACGCCCGAAATGTGCCATCATCAGGCGGCTCAGATCCCCGTACAACTTCTTGCGTCCCCCGGCCACCTCGCGGAAAAGCTTCTCGGATTCCGGTGCACCCACTGTGCCGACAATGATCTCCTCAGAGCCTGACTCCAGCTGCGGGAAAACCTCGTCCAGGAACGCCGTCATTGGCATTCCAAAAGAGCGACCCCTTTCCTCGCCAAAGTAGTCATGGAGCTCGGCTGTCCAGTTAGCCGCGTGTTGCCATATGCAGATATGTACAAAAACGAAGCTGGAAAGGAAGACGTTGGACCTACTCTGAACGGCCGGAGGCCAGATTTCAATGACCTGTGTCTGGGTCTTGGAGAGCTGCGTGCGCAGAGAGTAGACAAACGCGTTCAATGCGGCTTTTGAGGCGCTGTATGCGGGCACGGGGAAAGCCGGAACAACACAGAGGTTTGTGCCGGTAAAGAGGAGAGCCGTAGGCTTCTCTTTGGCCAGCAGGTACGGCAGAAACGCCATGGCAACGTTGACAACGCTGGTGAAATTGGTGTTCACCTCGCGGTGGAAGCTGTCCATGTCGACCTCGGCTGGGCGTGACAGGTCGTATTGTCTCTGGACACCCGCGTTCAGAGCAACACAGTCCAGTTCAGGGTACTCTTTGACAGCTCTGTGTGGACGTCAGTTTTGGGGGCATTGGTATCTCAATACAATATACAAAAGTGCATACCTCTTTACAAAATCGGCAAGACCGTCCTTGTCTGTAATGTCAAAAGAAATGGCACCGGCCTTGTCAGAGCCGTGCTTCTGCACGAAAGCATCGAGACGGTCTTGCCGGCGGCCAACAGCAATAACCTTGACGCCGGTTTCGACCAGCCGGTCGGCCATGGCTGCACCGATGCCCGACGTGGCACCGACAAGAAGCACCTGCTTGTACTGGAAAGGCATATTTACCGTCGGTAGGAGATAGGAGTCTTGGTGTGTGCGGTAGATGGGAACACAGCTCAGAGCAGGACAGCTGGCGAGTCTGTTTTTTTATATCAGTGTAAGATTCATTTACGTCATACACACAACTAACCTACAGAAGCTAGCGTTCCATAGCCCCACCTTTCTGTATGCGAGAGCTAAACCCATCTCATCGGCTTACAGCGTATTAGTGCTTAAGTCCAGAAAATCCGAAACCATCTCGCTCTTCTTAATGCCTAATTCCAGACGAGCGGCAAGCAGGATTCCTTCGACTGCGTGTTGTTGCTTTCTGCCAAATGTCTGGCAATTCCAGCTATCTCCGGACTGTCTGTCGATTAGGGGGTAAATGCTCCTGGTGAGTCTGCCTGACAGGAGAACTGCCTCCTTCTGGCCTTGAGGTCCTTCATACACATCGAACCACTCACTCCAGAGATGCCTTCTTTGCTCACATTGTCTTTGTCTTTCACAGCCTCGATATTCCGGGCGAAAGCGCTCTCCTTGGGCCATCTCATGGCGCATACCACAAGACAGGGAAGACAGGCGATGCCACAGCCCACCACTGACACTGGCACGAACGGCTGCCGAGGCGCTAGTTATCTTGGCTGACATCGCCATCAGAGGACCCTCCCCCGGTCTTGGCACCCTGCGCACGTGTGGTTGGACAGGGGAGAGCTGGGTTTCGTCAGCACTAAGTGCATCGACAGTTACTTCAACACTGACGTCCTCGTTGCCCGACGGGATGCAACCGCAGGTGTTGTGGAGCACATGTGTCGGGAGATCGGCAGCACCGTCCCACAGGTTTTGCTGCCAGATGTGTGGCGCGAAAATGCATTTCTTTTGCACGCCCTGGACGGCGATCGAGCATGGCTATGGCCCCATGGCCATGGGCGCTCTCCTGTGGCACGAGCAGTCGGAAAACCTGCTTCTTATCGTCGGACCGGAGTGGAATCCGGAGTTCTCCGAGCGCAAAACCGGGACACTGGACAATGTGTAGCAAGTCGTCCCATGCAAAATGCGACCAGGCTATCTTGCAGGTGGATTAAGGGCTGCTGAAAATGGGGTCTGATGCGACTTATCCTCTCCAGCTCCGATCCACCTACCCGATTGATCGAATTGTTCTATTTTCGACCGGCATCTACGCCGATCGGCCTGGTTGCTATCTCGAGATATCTGATACGAGATAGTGCCGTGTTTCGGTCGAGATATCTTGCCTGCGGTGGGCGGGGGGAGGGGGGGACGGTGCAGCAGATTGGTCGTATAAGTAGGAGTGATCGGCCGTGAGCGACTGTCGTGCAGTGCCCATCTTGTCTCCCAGTCCATTTTCTGCCTCTGGTTGCGGCCATGACTGCGATCTACCTCGAAAGCGAGGGCATCAGCCCGGTCCCGGTCGGCCAGTCGGCCCATCACCATGGCGGCATGGGCGACGAGAAGAAGGCGGCAGAGGCCGGGATTTCTGGCGACCTCGAGGCCGAAGCCGAAGCCGACCGCGATGTCGCTGATGCTACCGAGCAGGAAAAGGCGGCGCTGTACAGCAAGATTGATGCGGTCGAATTGACGCCTGCAGAGGCTTTTTCGTGGAATGTCGAGGGCGACCAGTCGCCCTTTCCCGAAGTGGCCGCCTGTGTGCCCAACACGGACGCCCCTGACATGCTGTGCAACAGTCGGTCCTTCCTCTTTCTCTGCTCGTTCGGAGGACCCCGCTGACTAAGCAGCCGTGCGTGCGTGGATCCTGACGACCGTTTTCGTGATGCTCTTTGCGGGCGTCAATCAGTTTTTTGCTCTTCGCTATGTGCGTTCTTCGTTTGTCGTTCTCCATTTGCCGTTCTCCGTTCCCTGTCCCCGCCACCACTGACGCCGCCGCCGCCAGCCCTCGCTCTCGATCGGCTATGTCGTCGCCCAGATCCTCGTATTCCCTATCGGCCGCGCCTGGGAGCGTCTGCCGCGATGGCGCGTCCCCCTCGGCCGCCTCGCCTTTGACGTCAATCCCGGCCCGTTCAGCGTCAAGGAGCACGCGCTGATTGTGATCTGCGTCAACATCAGCGCCAGCGTGGCCTACGCGTCCAGCTCGCTCGTCGCCATCACCAGCCCCGTCTACTGGAACCGCGACTACGGCGCCGGCTTCTCGTTCCTCTTTCTGCTGACGACGCAGATGATCGGCTTCGGCCTCGCCGGACTCTCGCGCCGCTGGCTCGTCTACCCGGGCGCCCTCATCTGGCCGTCGTCCCTCTCGTGCACGGTCCTGTTCCGCGCCCTGCACGAGCCCCAGGAGCACTCGGCCGTCAGCGGCTGGACCCTGAGCCGCTACCGCTTCTTCTCCTACTTTAGCGTCTTTGCCTTTGTCCTCTTCTGGTTCCCAGACTACCTCTGGACCAGCCTCAGCACCTTTGCCTTTGTCACCTGGATCGTGCCGCACAACCAGAAAGTGAACACGCTGTTTGGGGTACGCACTACTTCCCAGCTGCTTTCTTTCTTTCCCCCCACCAGCCACTAACACCCCCAGATGAGCTCCGGCCTTGGCCTTTTGCCGCTGAGCATCGACTGGACCCAGATCAACTACTCGGGCAACCCGCTGATCACACCCTTCTACATCACATGCAACGCCTTTGCCGTTGTCGTCATCTTCTACCTCTTCCTCTCGCCCATCCTCTACTACACCAACGTCTGGAACAGCGCATACCTGCCGCTGCTCTCGTCAAAGACGTTTGACAACACGGGTGCCAAGTACAATATCACGCGTGTCATTGACGACAATCTCGACTTTGTCCTTGAAAAATACAAGAACTACTCGCCCATGTACCTGTCCATGTCGTACTCGCTCACCTACGGTCTCTCCTTTGCCGCTGTCACCTCCATCATGGTGCACACCTACCTCTACAACGGCTCTGAGATCTGGGCTAAGTTCAAGAACTCCCGTCACGGCGGCGAGGACATTCACAAGCGCCTCATGAACAAGTATCCCGAGGTCCCCGACTGGTGGTATGCCGTCCTTACTGTCGTCGTCCTCGGCCTTGGTATCCTCACCGTTCGCAACTGGGATTCGGGCCTGCCGGTCTGGGGATTTATTGTCGTCTGCTTTGGCATGGGCGTCGTCATGATAGTTCCCGAGGGTATTCTGGAGGGCACGACAAACCAGAGGGTGTAAGCCCCTGCTCTCCTTTCTTCCCTCCTTTGGCTGTTGTTATCTAATTCTCAAACTTACAGGTTTTTGAATATTATCGCTGAGCTCATCGCCGGCTATGCCTGGCCAGGCAAGCCCATTGCCAACATGATGGTTAAGTGTTATGGCTACAACTCAGTCAGACACGGCATGGACTTTGCTCAGGATCTCAAACTGGGGCAGTACATGGTAAGCCCCCTGTTTTTTTGCAACACGCGAGTGTTCTTACTAATCCTTCAGAAAATTCCTCCCCGCGTCCTCTTCTTCGGCCAGATTTACTCGTCCATCCTAGCCACAATGACCCAGACGGGCGGTAGGTTCTCTCCTTCAGTCTCCCCAAGACAACTGTCTAGTCATGTCCCCTACTAACAGACGCAGTCCTTCGCTGGATGCTCGGACACATTGAGAATCTCTGCTCTAGCAAAAACACACAGCGCTTTACTTGCAACGGAGCCCTCGTCATCTACAATGCCTCTTTGATTTGGGGCAGCATCGGACCGCAGCGCATGTTCCAGTCGGGCCAGATCTACAATGGCCTGATGTACTTCTTCTTGATTGGACCCATCGTCACCGTCATAGTGTACTTCATGTACCGGCGCCATCCCAAGAGCTGGTTGCGGTATATTAATGTGCCCATTTTTTTCAACTCTGCTGGAAACATTCCTCCCGGAAACACCACCCAGTACTCGCTCTGGTTCATCTTTGGCTTCATCTTCAACTATATGATCCGAAAGCGGGCGTTTGGCTGGTGGCAGCGGTACAACTATCTCCTCCAAGCCGCTATGGACACCGGCACTGCTCTCGCTACTATCATAATCTTCTTCTGTCTCAGTTACAACAATGTAACGCTCAGCTGGTGGGGGAATAACGTCGGCTCCAACACTTACGACACTAAAGCTGTACCTTGGAAGACCGTTGCCACTGGCAGTCACTTTGGCAAGGGGCCAGGCGAGTTTTAGTCTCGGTGATTGGGATGAGAAAGGCAAGACCGCGACAAGTTGTGCTGTTCCGTATTGCGTACGGGTTCTGGGTGCAAAAATGTCCTAAAGTCTGTGCGGCTCTTAAAGAACACTTTACTAAGCAGAAATTTAGCGACCTTGAAAGTAGAACCGTTTTAGGGAACTCAGGGGAACGGTTTACGGAACAGCTGAAGACTTTGGCAACTCAGAAAGAGAGTGTAGTGCCTCATAGCCTAAAAGAGAAAAATATTGACAACGCGTGGAGAATTCTTAGGAGCCATAAAAAAGCCCCGGTCTTCTGTCTTCACCGACGGAAGAAGCGTCTCCGATGGAAAGGAGCCCTAGGACACCAAGTGCGTTTATTCGGGGCACAGACCTTGCCGGAAGGCCGAACGCCCCGGAACTCTAAACGACAATGGGCCAGTGCGCATTGATCTGCGACGTTATACTGCATTGGGTCCTGCTTACCGCTGAATAGCTGTCAGACGATTTGCATCGTATTTTGGAGCAAAGTTGCATTGGGCAAGAAGCCACATAACCACCTCGGTCGTATACAAGACGACCGTCTCGTTTTCTGCTCTACAAAATATTTTCCTCTGCTTTACCAATCGAGTCCTGATAGCAACCTCTTTTTACGATGCTTTCCTCGCTTGTCCGCGCCGCCTTCCTGCTTCTCCTAACAGGCCAGACTCGGACTTCACATGCATCTGCCGACTCTGCACCGGAAACGGGGGCGATCTTGGCCCAGCCCCAGACGGCTTCCCAGAACGTGAAATTCGTCCTGCCCACGCAGCGCACTTTCCTCCTGAATGTCCCCGACAGCTACGACGAAGGCACTGCCTATCCCTTGGTCCTGTCTTTCCACGGAGGTGAGTGTAGCCCAATCAAGTCCCAATGAATCGCCACGCTTGTCTTGCCAACTCTGACCATTACTTTCTTCCCAGCCGGCGGTAACAGCAGGAAACAACAGCGCATCACGGAGCTGTCGGACCCGTCGTTGCGCATTGCCGGCAAGCCCTTCTTGACAGCCTATGGCCAGGGAGTCAACAATACGGACTGGAAAATGAAGCACATCTGGATGGGAGCGCCATATGAGAACAAGACTGTGGATGACGTGAGCCAGATATTACCTTGCTCCTCTCGTCTCTCTCTTGCTGACGCTGACGCTGACATCACCCCCCCTCCCCACAAGATTGCTTATGTCTACGACATGATCGAGGCCGTGGCCGCCAACTACAGTGTCGACCGTTCCCGCATCTACGCCTGCGGCAAGTCCAACGGCGGCGGCTTCACTGCGCTGCTGGCCTGCCGGCCCGACACCTCGGCCGTCATCGCCGCGTTTGCGCCCGTGTCGCCGGCGCTCTACCAGGGCACCTATTCGTTCTACAACTGCTCGCCGTCCCGGCCGGCTCCCATACTGCACTCGCACGGGCTCGAGGACCGCATCACCGAGTTCCATGGCCGCACGCCGCTCGGCGGCTCGTTCGGCCCCGAGCCCGACGTCCGCATCTGGCGCCGCGAATGGGCCGAGCGCAACGGCTGCCTGGCCGCTGCCGACCCGGGCGCCTATCCGCTACCAGACGTGAGCGAGGTCCACCCGAACACCTGGGAGGAGACCTGGAACTGCCCGGCCAACGGCGAGGTGAGCGCGCTCACCGTCGTCGGCCTCGGCCACGCCTGGCCGTCCACGCTCGGCCTCGACCTCGCCGGCAAGCCCAACCAGACAGCCAGCTTCAACTTTACGAGCCAGCACCTGGTGCAGTTCTTTTCGCGGCACCAGCTGAATGGGTCGAAGGTGGAGAATAGGAACACAAGGACGAAAGAGGAGCTGAAATGAAAGCATTCAAGATCCCACATGATGTATCGTTTGCGTCCTACTCAATCATATCATTCTGTCATATTCGCGCTCCCCGACACGATGATACAAAGTATTTACACACTTACGGTACAGACGAGCTCGACAACAGATAGTTGGAGGCATAAGCCTTTATTTTCCATATATATCTAAGGCACTTTGACGAGAGTCACGTAGAAGAGAAGAAATGCAATATTGTCCCAAGATGCAAGACGCATTCCAAACGGTCGAACAGAGCGCATATTTTAGGATTTGAAGAGCAGATGGATGTGGGCCTCATATGTACTACTGTGAATCTACGTATTCACCTTATCAAATGGATACATTTTAATTCTCAGCTTCTTCCATTGTATATTTACAGCCTATACTTGAATAAAACTAGCAATATTCATCCACATTCCAACGCCAAGACGGGATAATGAAAATAGCTACGGGCTACGCTCCTGAAGCAGTTCGGCTACGCGCGTGCTTCTCCTATCCCGGGCCACCTCCACCAGGGCAGCCAACATCTCCGGGTACTTTGGTTTTGATTCGTGGGTAGAGCGCCAAGTATTGATGTGCCGTCGCAGCTGGTCGGGAGGGGCCGGCTCCTGTGGCTGCCAAGACATGTCGATCATATCGACGATAAAGTTGGCGACGCGGACGCGAACGGGGATCCGGCCGTCGAGAACGTGGTTGTCATTATCGATGGAGGCGTGGAGAATCTCGTACATGGTGTCCCCCAGGCATTCCGATCTCTTCAGGAGGTGAGGACGCGTGACGCCCCAGCCGCCGGCATGAGCGACGGGATTGGGTTGCGTTGGGCCTTCTGAGGCTTCTGGGGCCTCTGGAGCCTCTGGAGCCTCTGGAGCCTCTGGAGCCTCTGGAGCCTCTGGAGCCTCTGGAGCCTCTGGGGCTTCTCCGCCCTCCGGGTCCTGGGCCAGCGTTTGCATGCAGTCCTGGAACTCGTCGTTGAACTGGGCAAGACCAAAGTCGGAGGAGGCACTGCCCCAGCGCGAATTGATGGCGTCTGTCCAGCCAGCAGAAAAGACGCGGGCCATCAGCTTGACGACGACTTGGTTTTCCTGGCGGTCGGCCACCATGGCGATCAGGATCTCCAGCGAGGCAGTGCCAAAGCGCTCCAGGTCCTTCTGGCCGGTGGCCTGATTCTGGCCGGACAGAAAGGTGTCTTTGAGACCGAACATGAAGCCATCCATTTCGACTTCGGTGATGAAGCCCTTGTTCAGCACGTTGCGCATGGCCAGGGCCCAGATGGCGGCCAGATCAGACGTCAGCTGCGCATAGCCGCCGTCGCTGCGGCGCCGCTCAATGGCCGAGGCCAGCAGCTCGACGCTGAGCACGGCGCGCGCCTTGGCATTGCGCCGTTCGCGCTTTTCGAAGAACGTCTCAAACTCTGCAACCCGGCACTTGACCAGGATCTCCATCATGTGGTCGCTGGCCTTGCCCGGAAAGCAAATGTGCCGCAGGCCATCGGCCCAGTATCCTGCAATCATCCAGACGAGCGGCTTTTTAATATTGTCCGTCCTTTCGTTGATCTCCACGGCATCCGTCAGGATTTTGACGGCCGCCTTTGTGACCTTCTCCAGCCTGTCGCTGGCGCTGCTCATGGCATGCCGTTTGCCGCCAGCCCCATCGGCATCGGCATACGGCTCTCGTGCCAGGGGTAGGCTCCTTCTAGAGAGCATGCCAACCAGCCACGCCGTTACTACAAGAACCGGCTGGATGAGCATCATCAGAAGCCATGTGTACGTAGAGATGTCGGCGGCCGTTGGCACTGCCGAGCCGTCGTCTTGGCCGTCGCCTTGCGCGCTCTCCAAGTCGTTCCGGGCGAGTTGGACAACCTCCCGAAAGACCCGGAGACAGACTTGGCAGTAGAATTCCACCAGCATCTCATTCCCCGTCTCCATCGCCTTTCTGGACGCATCCTGCACCATTATTGTGTAGTCGTCGATGATCTTGTCATGGCTCATCATGATGGCCATGACGAATCGTTGCGCGTGGTGCTCAAAGATTCGCTTCCCGAGTCCTCCGGCGTGCATCCGGTCGGCCTCCTCTCGATCTGCCATTCTGGCCAGGTCGGTCAGCCGGCGGCCGTCGGGCCCCCAGCCTCTGCCGCTCTTGGCGCCGTGCTCCCGCAGCAGCTGGGCCACGTCGTCCTGCCGGTTTCGGACGGCCATGTCCAGGGCGGTGCCGTCTCTGCGGCTGCACACGTTCACCTTGGCCCCGCGGGCTAGAAGCAGCCGGACGACTTCGATGTTGTCGCCCAGCTGCTGCCAGGGGTGGCCGGCAGCTACGGCTGCTTGCAGCGGTGTCACGCGCGTGGGACCGGCCGCCCGGTTCACGTCGAAGCCGGCGTCCAGCAGCTGCCTGACGATGGCCGCCGACTGGACGGTGGCGGCCAGCTGCAGCACCCCAGGCGTGATGTCGTCGCCAATGTACTTGTCCAGGTCAGGCTTGTGTTTCAGGATCTTGGTCACGCATTCCTCCGAGGCAGCCATGACGGCCGCCTTTAACGGCGTGCCCATATATGGGTTGAGCGTGTTCGGGCTGGCGCCGCTCTTCAGCAGCTGGCCCACCACGTCGTCGTGCCCCCGATAGCAGGCTGTCATCAGCGGCGTGACCTGCCGCTGTTGCTGCTGCCGGGACTCCACCTGCGCCCCCTTGTTCAGCAGCAGGTTGGTGATGTCGACCTTTTTCACCTCGGCCGCATAGTGCAACGGCGTGCGGCCGTCGCCATCGGTCGCGTTGATGTCGCCGGCAAAGTCCCCCAGCAGCGTCGTCACCATGGCCGGGGCCACCGTGTCATTGCGCAGGATAGCCCAGTGCAGGGCCATCTTGCCGTGGCTGTCGCGTGCCAGGTCGGCCTCCTCCCGGTCGCCCCGTCTGAGCACGGCGAGAAATTCCGGCTCTCCCATGTAGCAAACGGCGTGGAGGACGGTAACGCCTGTCGGGAACGGCTTTAGCTTGCTGACAAGGTGCACCTGGAAGGCGAGCAGCAGCTTCTCCGGATGCTCGATGCAAATCTCCTTTAGACATGTTTCCAGCCACTTTTTGGCCTGCTCGGCGCTGTGCCTGGCGTCCTTGGCGCTCTGCTTGTCGTCCTCAACGCTCTGCTTGGCCCCCATGGAGACATGTTGCACCCAGTTCAACGACGCGTAGCGTAGCAGGGGGTAGTTCTTCAGCAGATTGTCCAGCTGCTCAGGCTTATACCACGTGACCCCCGGCACGGGGCCCGCTGGAAGATCGGGCAGTGACAGATATTGGATGCAATCCCGAGCCAGCTGGCGCTGCGGAAACGGCTGCCATTTGCTTCCGCCGCCGTTGATGTACTTTACCAGTGTTATGTGCAACAGGCGGA
Organism: Grosmannia serpens; assembly: GCA_029299595.1. NCBI lineage: Eukaryota > Fungi > Ascomycota > Sordariomycetes > Ophiostomatales > Ophiostomataceae > Grosmannia > Grosmannia serpens. Next base: position 149,562 of record JANSMH010000021.1, read on the forward strand.
CCTCGTCGTTGGGCTCGTAAATAGTCAGGAGCCCACAGCAGAGATAGTCCAGATCTTTCTTCCGCCAGTCTCTCATTGCGGCATTTTCTTTGCTCTCCTGCCATATCGCACACATGAATTGGGTGATGGACAGTGGCTTTCTGGCACAGGCAACCCACGTTAGCGCTTTCTTGGCTAGGTTCTTCTTCGTGGTATCTTTTCGACTGATTCTCTCAAACAGCTTTTCGTAGGCCGCACCGATGGAGGTCATATGGGAGTGGCGATCGTGGGATGGAATCTCTTGCAAGGAGGCAAGTACTTCCGATAGGGGGCGGCCCGACCGCTCTACGACCAGGCTCGTGTACAGCGTGGCAAGGAGAAATCTAGAGGGGAGAAGCTGCTGTCAGTTGGTCTCCAGCGGGCGGAACGGGGAAACATATCTTACACTCCATCTGCCTCTTTGGTGACCACGTCAATGATTTTCTGCTTATCATTGTCGCCAAGGCCGCGCAAGTTGCCTCTCCTCTTATCCACCTGGGACTGGATGTACGCCTTGATGTCTGCGTCTCTCGCGCGAACTTCCATCAGCTGCGTGGGTCTATCGTCGATACAGAGCACGTCATCCGTGGTCGACGTGGTCAGGACCCTCAGCTTGCACCTCTCGGGGCCGAGTCGACTCTGCAGGTCGCGCAGATGTTCCTCCAGCTCGGTCAGGGTGGTGTCTGGTGCACACTGGTCGAGGGCGTCGACGACGAGAAAGACATTGTCGTACCAGGCGATCACGTCGACCAGCACGTCGACCAGGCGTTCAGTCCTGGTGCCGCGGTCGCACGAGTCGTGGTATTCGCCGTAGAATTTTTCGACGTCCTGGTAGGGATTCACAACGACGCTTTCGTCTGGCAGCTTCCGTGCCAGCTGTCCCAGGATGTGGCTCAGCAACCCGTCACTGCTCTCGTTGCCGAGATCGAGGCTAAAATACACATACGCGAGGCCTATCTTGACATGGCCATCGCCGCACATCTGCTGATCCTTGGAGATATCGTCGATGACGGCCGTCGCGATATGCGATTTGCCCGCTCCCGGCAAGCCGTGGAAGCAGAGCGTAGACGTCGTGGAGGATTGGGGATCGCGCCATGTTTTGTACTCGTCCGAGTCCAGCATCCAGCGGCTTGTGTTTTGCACTGTATTACTCAAGTAAGCTTTGTATGTTTTGTCGTGCGCGTCACATAGCAACCAGTTGACGACTTTAGCGCGGATCTCTTTTCTTCTGCGTTCAAGCTTCATCCTGCGCCCATCCTGCATAGTCATACTAAACCGAGAGATATGTTAGGGCCGGTAAGAGAAGCAAAAGGAGGGACGACAGAAGATGATAGGACGTACTGGGTTTCCATTTGTACTGCGTCTTTCAGTTTCCCGAAGTGCCCGTCGAGATCGCTCTGGAGCCCTCGTAGTTTCTTTTCCATCACCGGCCACAATCCCTTCTTTATGTATCTCATCGTATCTGCCTTGGGATCGACGTGCCGCCTGCCATCTCCCCCCTCTGTAGTGTAGCCGCTTGCATAATGTTCCAACTCCTCCTTTATGTCGTGTATAATCTTTTCGCACTTACGCAGTTCTCCATCCTCCAAAAGCGCCTGCCTCAAAAAAGACGATTCATAGAGAGTAGTACCTCCCGACTCTGTGTGTCCTTTCATCAGGTCGGATAGATATGCCTCTAACGAGCCTATCGAGCGTTCAATGTTGTCAATCGTCTCCTTTGCGTGTTTTATTGAACTTGCATATTTCACCAGCTGTTTTGTGACCGAGGTCGTGAAGGCAATGATGCCCATAACGCTCGATACTGGGTCCATATTGGCGAGGACGGTGTTGGTCGCGAAGAAAAGAACCTATTTCCGGAAAATTTCAGTCGTCGTTGCGACGTCTTTAAGCCGCCTTTACCACGTTTCCTGAAAGGTATAAGAGAGCGGGGTGTAAGCCAGACACGACAGGTCGGTTATTTTTCCCAGCGTTTCTAAGCTCACCGCTGGACATTCTACAGTACGACGTGCTCCCTGAGGGCAGACAGCCAGCCCCATCCCTGCACAATCACCCGAACCCGTCCCAAGACTCCAACTTCAGCCTCCTTGCTGTCGAAGCGAACGAACCATCTGGCTTCTTTTTCCCGAAACCCATATTTTTCTGCATAGTCTGAAACGCTGCCATCGGCGCCCAACCCGTAATAAGTCAGCCTGTCGGGCGTAGAACTGCATCGAGACCTCTGCTTACGATTGGGTCCGTGGCCGTCCGCGTGACGACGTATTGATGGTTGGCGGCAACGGGTGTCTCACTTGAATAGATCAGGATGTAACCGCGCAATCTTCATGGCCACGTCAGCGAACCACAAGCCATGGGTGGGTAGCACTTCATGTTGCTGTTCTTTCCGGTGGCGTCGACAGCTTGGTCCCGCACCCTAGGAAAGAAAACAACCCGGCTTGCTCCTGTCGGTCAGCCAGGAGGACAGCCAAGCAAGAATCTACCCATACGGGCAATCCAATCTTGATACTTTTCCTCGTAGATCGACTTTGCGTTCTTTGGGGAATAGCCATGACGGAGGATCTAAAATGCAATCTGTATTCCGCGAGCCTAAAAAAGGCCATCGTTTCCCTTGTATCGGACCACCCCTAAGTTTCAGCCGCATCCACGTTGCAGTAGACACATCAGCTGCCTTGTTACCGTATCGCTTGCCCCTATTTGGCAGCCCTCACTGCGGGACAGAAAACGCCTCGACTCGCCCCGCTCAGGTCGGGCTCCCAGGCGGTGCTCCTGCAAAAGGCGAGCCGCAGAGCAAGTGAGGCTCTTTGGTGTCTCGAGGTGTATGCCTATGCGCTTCCTTCCGTTTGGCCATCTCTTTGAAACTGCATGTGCTGCAGTCGCGTGGTATGATTCGCAACTGAAAGAGAACAGATACAAACATCAATGGAGCGGTCGAGAAGGTTCCATGAGAGCGTATCTGGTCAAGCCAGCCGCGGCCTTGGCGAGGAGCTCCTGCAGGATGAATCCCCGGGGGGGGCGTGTTTCATGGCTCTCATTTCACCCCCAGAATCCGTCGGCGTGGAGAAAACTCAGGTCTTCGCCACAAATAGGAATGTCTAGGAACATTAGTCACAAGTTCTAAGCATCAAATCAAGCCTCTTTAGTAGCATCATTATGCTTGTGCGTTGCTGCCAGCGTTTAATGAAATAAATAGAAAAGAGACAAGAAGAGAGAACGCAACGATGTGCTATTAGAGGGGTGGCCATAGTCATAACGGAAAAAAATGTTGTCCCGAGAAAGACGCGCTCAGTTCTGAAAATAGCCCACCCCGTTCCCACCCTGTACCGAATGAACAACATCTGGGCCACTGGCTGCAACACAATCCCTAGGACGAGCTGCCACCGTCGGCAACCAAATCTGTAGCACGACGTGCTGCTTATGTTTCCGGGGAAGATTCGATCGAGCCGCCCGGCGCCTGCGCACACGCCACGGTCCGTAGGTAGTAGAGCTGGCACGGATGCGTCCCTAGATCGGCGGTGTTGCGCCCGCACAGCTGGTCGCGATGAAAGGAGCGGTACGCCGCCGGGAGCTGCTGCTCAAAGGCGGGGAGCCGGACCGCGCCGTCCAGGTATTCGTAGATGTAACCGAGGAAGATGGCGAGGCGTAGACGTAAGTCGTCCTCGCCCTCGTCTAGGCTGAGCCACTTTGCGACAAGAGAGGTGTAGAGGGCCGGTAGCGTTGGAAACCAGCCGGCCACGTCCTTGGACGCCCGGCTGGGGAGTTTATAAAACCATTCCGCCGCGGGGAGAAGAATAACCGAGGGCCGTCCGCTGTCGGCGGAGGAGGACAAGCCCGCGGTGGCCCATCGAGGCGGCGGTAGAGATAGTATGTTGTGGAACTGCGGGATGCACTTGATAGCTAGGCCGGGCTGGCACCTCCGGTAGCCGGCGGCCGTGCCGGACGACGAGGCGGCCTCAATTTGTTGTCGTCGTTCGGCGCCCGGGAGCCGCGACAGCCGGCAGCCCATCTTGGAAGGCAGAGGAGACGGAGATGGCAACGGAAATCAAAATAATAGCGGGGCTGATAGGAGAGCTTGACCGAGTCCTAGGCTCGGCGGCCGGCTATATGACGCCGAGAGCACGGCGAGATCGGTATAGGCAGACAGCTGTAAAAGTTGGTAAGATGCCCAGGCACTAATATTACAGCCTGCAAACGTATGATTTTCAACTAAAAACAAGCTCAGCTAAAACGTAAGCGTAAAAACATAGCGCACTTTCTTACACTAGCGTTAAAATGCAGGTGATAAAGTCCCCAATATATCTTCTATTATTAGTAAATTAAGGTGCCAATACTAAGGTACAGTTTACAACTCTCATAAAAACAAAGAGAAGAAAAGAAAGAAATGTCCCCACGCCCTTTCAAATCGTATCTGACCTCCACCTCGAAACGCAGGCCGCCGGCAGCACCTTCGCCCTCAGGAAAACGGCCCCGAACCTGGCCCTGCTTGGCGATATTGGGCAGGTGGCCGACGCCGACGGCCAGCTCTTTGCCTTCCTAGAGAAGCAGCTGCGCCGCTACTGGAACGTGTTCTTCCTGCTAGGCAATCATGAGCCGGCCGGGACCAGCTGGCCTGCAGCTAAAGCAGCCGTACGCCGCTTTGCCGAGCGTATGGAACGGCTATGGGCTCATTCGACCATCGGCCGCTTTATCTTCCTCGACCAAACGCGCCACGACATCAACAGCACGCTGACAGTCCTTGGCTGCTCGCTGTTCTCGGCAGTAGCGGAAGACCAGCACGACGCCGTGGCCAGCCGTCTTGTCGACTTCCGATAGATCCACAGCTGGGACGTCGCCGGCCACAACGACGCGCACGCTGCCGACCTGCACTGGCTGAATGCGCAGGTTGCCGCCATTACCTGCGCGGAGCCGCAGCGGAAGATTGCCATCTTTACCTACCACAGCCCGACGCTCGACACGCGGGGGTGGACCCGCGGCACCGTGGCAGCCCCGTTACATCGGGCTTCGCTACAGACCTGCGCGGCGAGGCCTGCTGAGCCAGCCCGGCCGTGGTGCTCTGGGCGTTTGGACACACCCACTGGAGCTGCGATTGCATCGACGAGGCCGCCGGCACGCGGACCGTCGCCAACCAGCGGGGCTATGTGCTGGCGCCCGCGGCGGGCTTCAATGCCCAGAAGGTGTTCCTCGTCGGTGGCGGCCTGCGCGCGGACGAGGAAGCGAAGCCGGAGGCGAAGTGACGATCAAGTTAGTGCCCTTTTGCGTGGCGACGTGGCAGTCTGGAATGACGACGAATGCCTGACACCCAAGCACGATGCACCCGTGTATTCTCCATGTCCTGTACGGTATTTGATGAATCCTGCAGTACCTCTACCTCTTCTGGGCGTACAGAACCAAACGAATCCCAGGTGTAGCTGCACATCCTAGAATATTAGTAAAGCTTTATGATATCGAGCAAAACTTGAACGCAAAATGACACTGCTGGAAAGGACAGAGACGTTTGTACGGCGAGGACTGGGTCACGTGCCAAAAATGTAGGCTCACCAAAGCGCCTCGCCTGCTTCACAGCCCCTCCATATTCCCTCCTTCCTCCAACCAGCTGCCTGGCCTACGTCCCCTGCTCGATATCGCCACCCCCACGCCCCCTCTCCACCGGACATGCTCTACTTTGCCTTTGGCAGCAATCTCTGGCTCCAGCAGATGGCGCAACGCTGTCCGCAGAGCCGCTTCGTCGGACGCGCCGTCCTTCCCGACTACCGCTGGCAGATCAACCAGCGTGGCTATGCCAACGTCATCCACTGCTACGGCAGCTCCGTGCACGGCCTGGTCTACTCGCTGGAGGCCACCGACGAGGCCTCCCTCGACCGCAGCGAGGGCGTAGGCATTGGCGCCTACAGCAAAGCCTACTGCGACGTCATCCTCCACCCAGCTGCTGCCGACCTGCAGAAGCAGCCCGACTACGTCATGATGGCCCTCGAAGACGATTACCACGGCGTCCTTCCAACCGAGCAGCGACCACGGCTGCACGAGAACGCTCTCGTGTATCTCAGCACCGACTATGTCAGCCCCGGCCCTCCCCACGAAGAGTACATCGACCGCATCAACATGGGCATCCACGACGCCGTGGCCCTCGGCATACCGTCCGCCTTTTTCGAAAATGCCGTCCGTCCACTGGTACCTGCCGAGTCCGGCTGATCTGATCGTCTGAAGACCATGGCCGAAGAGGCTGGGCAGGCTCAACGCTTCCATAGAACTCGAAGGCGACTCATATCAAGACAGCAACTGGCTACTGGATCTCCAGCACCTGGACACAGATATAGCATACCAGGCAATGCCACAACTTATCATTGCACAATGGTCCTATTCCTAGTCGTCACCTATAACTGGCTTAACAATGCCTTGAGAGTCATTAGGGAAATCTGGACGAACCATGGGCGTGCAACGACACAGCGTTACCTTGCTATTACCAGTATTGATTAAAGTTATATTGTGTCGTTTTCACGGAGTTCATGGCGTTCCTACTTGTTGGAACTGGAAAAAAAGACAGCAGCAGTGTTATTACTCGTCGGGTGATTTACGGGTTTGCTGTAGCCAGTCCAATGGTTTTCTGCATTTGCGTCTTTTCACTTTGTGGCTGTCGTTTCGTGCTTTCTTTCCGTTTTCTATACTTCTGTGGTTTCATATATTCAAAATAAATATCATGCCACTCTTCCGTCCGACACAAGTGCCTTTCCCAAGACAGAGCATGCCATTCTCTTCCAACGTAGTGTCCTCGTGATTTTCCAGAATAGCAACAGCATTCGTTAATATCAGTTTCTCCGTCAGTCACCACGATAAAAAATCTATATGTACCCTCAGGATAAGTGTCAGAAGATAGGAGACTGTATAATATTAAGAATCTAGTTACTGCGTAGGAGTCGCAGATGTTTGGCTACCCCTTCAAGTTCAGAGCGTGCAACGTTGTACCGCAAGTAAGGGCCCTCGTGTCTAGCTCTCATGTAGTTAGGACGTGGCGCATGAGGGCTGTCGCTGATTCGAAAAGTCTGCATTCCTAACTGCTGCCTTTGCTGTGCGGTAAGACCAGGTTGAGCAACTGAGAGAGGCAGTTCGATTACTATACATCAAGTAGAGATTAGGTATATGCACAGATTAAATATTTCCAGACAGAAAAATTCTTTAAATACCTTGAGGCTCCTGAACAAATTTGTCAATGGTGTCCGGGTAAATCCTCCATGCAGCATCCTGATCAGTTATAATGTAGGGGGTGCCGACCTAGTGCTGTCAGCTGTATGGCATTATCGCTATAATAGGGAGGTTTTAATTCTCACCTGTCCAACGTCATCGCTAATATCAAAGTAGTACTCAAGAGAACCACCGTATAGTCGATTCTCTGCCCAGCGACCAGCCTCACCACGATCGGAAGTGTGCTGACCTCTGTTATAGTCAAGATGGGAAATTGAAGGGGGCGTTACAGATAACCTGCCCGGAATTCCCCTGTTACTAGATAGATAGCTGACGAAACCATGGCATAGTTCGTGGGCTGTAGATGTACCAAACATGAATAGGAAGTGTCTGAAGCGCTTCTTCATTTTGTTCGCCTGCGGTGTTGAAGGTAGGGCGCAATCGACCCCAGCCGTTTCCCAAGGCCGCCTCCTGTCACCTGCGCCACCTTCCGTAGCGCTTTACGTGCCGTTTCTTCCTGCTTTCCTCTTCCGCTCTCCTCTCTAACCGTCCTCCTTCCCGCCCTCTGCCCTCCCCGACTTATCGCCCTTTCTCTTTACTTGCTCTACGCTTGCCTTTATCTTCCTACCCTCCAAAATGCCTAGCAGAGATAACCTTCAGGCGACGGCTTCGCTAATCGAACTGCTTGACGATAAACACAAGATCGCGTTTGAGCGGGCTGTGAGCAACATTTTAGCCCTTGATGTTGCTGAGGATACGTTTGCCCAGATCCTTGATGGCCTACCGACGGCGAGCGAAATCAAGAAATGGAACTACAACCTGATGCCTCGGGATCATCCTGTAGACAAGCTGGGACACACTGCGATTTGCGATGGCTGCTAAAGCCCGCAAGCTTCGAGAGCAGTTTACCCCCTCTAACTTGCTGTTCGATTTATGGGCAAGTATCCTTAATAATACGTTATTCTATCCCGACATGCTAACGAATATGTTTTTTGTGCAGGTTATAGAGGCTTTTCAGGCTTCTACGCCTAGCACAAAAGTGTTTTACCTTCGGCTTATTGAGTTAGTTGTCATTAGCTGCCATCAAATTGCCGCCTCTATTTATGAAAGAGACAACGGCGCCCATAAACACCAGTTACACCATGACTAGTACGTGGAAATGGAGCGACAGCGCCGCGCTGGTCAGTGGAAGCCGATAGACAACATCGCGCTCCCCGTCGCATTTTCGCACATAGCGTATAACAAGCCAGAGCGCTGCGTCCGGGGCGAAGCCGACGTAGCTGGCTTTTGGGCTGAAGGGCGAATCTTTGGAGGCGTTGTCGTTTTTGATCGCGGAGAATCCGAGAGAGATGTATGTGTCCCGACTTTCCTTTCTCTCTTCCCCAGGTTGTCTAACGTCTGCAGTGCAAATCAATGTGGCTCCACGGGGAGCTATACACACCACATACCCTTTACCCGGCGACAGATGACCAGTTCAATGCTCTTGTTGCATTTCTTCTCTCAGATTCCCAGGACAACAGCCTTCTGCGCAAAGCCTGCCCACTGCCCATCCATGCAACGCGCATGAACCGGCCTCGGTGGGATCCATATGAGGCTCTTACCAAGTTCAACATTTTTCGTGACAAAAACGCTCTAGAGGTACCTGATGTGCGATACGTGGGCTGTACGAGCATGAACGGGTATGACTGGCCGGAGATATTTGATAAACACGACCTGAGACGGTTGAGGATTCGGGAAGAAAACGGTGAAGATGTTGACCCAGAAATATGGGCCGAGACCAAGGCCAAGACGGAGTTGATCACTCCTACTTCACCCCATTATTATCCGCGACCTGACTGGATTGTTAACAGTATTTGGAGAGGGCGATAGGGATCGTATTGTCAACTGGGCCGTTTTACAGTTTTGCCGTACTTTTCAGATATCTGCAGCAATCAGAGTCACTGGCGGCAGATCAGATGTCATCTGGATCATGCCTGCAGGCTTGGGGTGAGCGTATTGACAGCACATAAAGCAGCGTTCACTGTTGGTTCAGATAACCCTGGTTACGCGATTGCAAATGGCGTGTCTTGCGACCGCGTGCAACTATTGGGCATCGGAAGAAAGCCAATCAATGTCCAAAGGTCCCCAAAATCGTGACAAATGACTAAGCTCAGACAATCTGTGCCAAAAACAGAAGGCTCCTTCCGTATTGAATGATGGATACTGAAGACACAAGAAAATCTTCGTACAAGGATTCTGGAGGATTCCTAAAGGCGTTCTGCAGGCCATTTTGCGCATGGTTTGCACAGTCCGCAGGCAACCTCTAGGCAACCCATCCAGCCTTGATATCCGGGTTGGGTCTCTTTTCTGTCGTTTGCCTCATTTACTGGATGGAACCCCGCTCTGAGAACATTTATTTTCTCATTGTCTGTGAAACGCAAAGAATACAAAATCGTCACAAAACAACATCATGGCAATCCCAACACAGATCGCATGCTCGCCTGAATACCACGACTGCCTTCGCAGACTCATGCCTTCTGTGCAAGAGTTGCAGCAAGAGGGATATGTTGTCGCACCGCTGACGGAGAAAGACTTTGATGCAAAGAGACGCTGCGAGAGATGTGGTTTGCGTCGTATGTGAAATCTGCTCACTCCCCGTTTTGTTCGCTCCTTCAGAAAGGATAAAATGCTGACGCACCGCAGCGAAACGGCAAACGCGGGATAAGAACCCACGGAAGCCCAAAGAGGTCGGGACCAAGATGGAGGGCAAGAAGGACGACTTTCCTGGCGACGACAAGACCGGCAATGGGGAGAAAAGCAATAAGCAGGACAAGGGCAGTAAGAAAACTAATGATGCGAACGGAGACGAGAAAAAGGACAAGAAAGAGAGTTTCGTGTGCAACTTCCACACTGGCAAATTGATGTACAATGTAGGCCGATCCAAGACAAACACAGACACGGGGATGGAAGACCTAACCAGAGACAATAGACGTGGACCTGCTGCAAACAAAACAAACTGGACAAGCCGAAGCCGAAGCCGTGTTCTGGCGAGCACCATCACCAGCTGCGCACATATCCTGATGGCGAGCTCCAAGACCGATGGACGTGCTACTCCACGCCAACGTCTGAGGCCCTCCGCTCCCCAACACCGTCGCCTGCTGCTATTCACAGCGCTACGCCTAGTGATACTCCCGCGGCACCCTCCTCACCACGCCGTGATCGTCGGCAGAGAAAGAAACGGACGGCAGCCGTGGCACCCGACGAGGGGCAAAAGAGGCTGGCCGTCGCGATCGACTGCGAGATGGGCACCTCGGCGGACAACGACTCTGAGCTGATCCGCGTCACGCTCATCGACTACTTTTCGGGCGACGTGCTCATCGACCGCCTCGTGTGGCCGTCCGTGCGCATGCTGCACTACAACACACGGTACTCGGGCGTCACGTGGCAGCAGATGCACGAGGCGCGGCGCGCGGGCGCGTGCCTCGACGGCACGGCAGAGGCGCGCGAGCAGGTGTGGCGCTTTGTCGGCACAGAGACCATTGTCGTCGGACACGGCACCCAGAACGACCTGTCGTCGCTGCGGTGGATCCACCACGCCGTGGTAGACTCGTTTCTCGTCGAGCAGAAGATCCGGGCGGCGGAAAAGGCAGAGCAAGAGAGGCAGAGGGAGGCGGCGGAAAAGGCAGGAGAGGGCAAGGACAGCGAGGAACAGAAGGGCGAAAAGAAGCCGGAGGAGAAGAAAGAGAAGCGCGCAGAGGGGGGGCTGTCGCTCAAGGCACTGACACAGCGCCGACTGGGACGGGTGATCCAGGCCGGGAAGAAGGGGCACGACAGCCTCGAAGATGCCGTGGCTGCCCGGGATCTGGTGGACTGGCACGTCCAAAAGGCTATGGGGGGTCTGTGAGTTTGGGACGAGGGGGGAGAGTACAGGATAGCGGACTGGCAGCAGGGGATGCGAACGAGGGTGGGCCGGTTTTGTGATCAAAGGTAGAGGAAATGGCATGCGGGTATATCTGTAGCTCTGGGGAAGGATGCACGGCAGATATATGCTAAAACGAAATCCTTGTATACCTGTTTACCATCAAGCCCTTACGTCTAGTACTGTTTTTTTTATCTATTTATCTCCGCAATATAATATCTATGTAACCATATTATTAGATCCAGCTCCTCCAACTTAGTCTGCATCCAAGTTCAATATAGCACTAGACGACCAGGAAAGACTATTACGTCATTAGACTGCAAACGGCGCGAAAAGGTGCGAAAAGGCGATCTTACGCTGACTTGGTACGCCAACGACGGCCAAAGAGACATACGGCGTGTACTTCGTCTCGATCCCTTGCGCCTCGTAGATTGCTCGGGCACGGCACAACAGAGATGAGTCAGCAGTGCATCTCCGCTCGCGTGGGATTCGTGCAGGCCCGGTGGATAAGACTACCCCACGGTAACATCCCCACGGTAACATTTCTGCGAAGCGTCCCAATCCAATGCAAACAGGTGCGCTGCCTACTCGTCCATCCTCGAACAGAACAAGCCCGACGACTGAGCTGCACCGATGGCATCCCCGGGAGCAAACCACGGGGCAACGACTCTGCTGCCGGCCAGCCACTGGGGGCAACAAGGCGAAGTGGTGTGTGATGCCCGATCCGCGGGACTACGGGATAGACGCAGCTGATCGATCCATCAGGGCGAGGCGGACGACGACCGGGACTCGGCCTACTCCATCAGCACCGACCTGAGCACCACGGCGTCCATCACGTCGAGCATCCTGCGGTACCGCGAGATCAATGGCAGGACGTACCACGCCGAGCTGGGCGACATCCAGTACTGGGCATCAAACGACAAGACCCAGAACGAGTCCATGGACATCAAGTGCGTAAGCCCCCCGTAACCTGTTTTGTGAGGCTGGCCGTGCTGACAAGACAAGCCACCATGTGCTCTTGCTGAGCATGGAGAACAAGCTGCACTTTGCACCTCTGAAGGAGGATATTGGGGTATGTCCGGAACGACCTGTGAGAAGCCTGGCTGATAGCGTAGACAGTGCTGGACATCGGAACAGGAACGGGCATGTGGGCAATGTACGTGGACCCCCGCCGGCCCAGGCTGGCCCTGGCTGGCCCTGCCGACCTGGCCGTGAAGGCAGACTGACGTTCCAGAGACTTTGCCGACGAGCACCCGGGTGCTAGGGTGATTGGAACGGACATTTCGCCCATCCAGCCAATGTGGATACCTCCCAATCTGAAGTTGTGAGCCTTCCGTTCCTTTTTTTTTTTTTGTTTCTGTTCTTCCCTCTTTGCCAAAAAGAAAAAACGTCGTCTCATATTCGCAGCGAGATCGAGGACCTGACGCAGCAGTGGACGTTTCCCGACGCCTCCGTCGACTACGTGCACATGCGCTACCTCTACGGCTCGATCCCCGACTGGAACGCGCTGTTTCGCGAGGCCTTCCGCGTGCTGAAGCCGGGCGGCTGGGTCGAGAGCTACGAGGCCTCGCCGCGCATCGAGAGCGACGACGGCTCCGTCGGCCCCGACAGCGCCATGAACGAATGGGGCAAGTTCTTTGTCGAGGGCGGCGACCGGCTCGGCCGCACCTTTCGCATCATCGAAAACGACCTCCAGAACGAGGGCATCCGCGCGGCCGGCTTCGACGGCCGCTCCATCCGGCAGTGGGACCTCAAGGCGCCCCTCGGCGGCTGGTCCGACGACCTGCGCCTGCGCCTGGTCGGCCAGTACGCTCAGCTGGCCCTGGAGCAGGACATTTCCGGCTACGTCGGCTTCATGGCCAAGCTCGTCGCTGGCTGGACCGAGCGGGAAGTCGCCGTGTACTCGGCGCAGCTGCGGCGAGAGCTCTGCCTGGGCCGGCATGCCTTTTACAGACAGCGCGTCGTCTGGGGACAGAAGCCCGAGCTGTAGGCCTCTGCGGGTGCCTCGTGTGGTGGCCACGCTGCGGAACGTGGCCTTGATACCAGGCGTGCGTGGCAAAGGGAAGCAAGTCTGAGAACCATGGACAAGAGTTTGGGCCCCAACTGTCATCCGTCCAGATTGGTCGTTAATTGTACGGGAAACAGGGCTATACCATTTCCAAGTACGCGAATCATACCGTGTAGCATTCTAGGTATCTATAGCAATCGAATGTCTGGATTTTTGTATGAATTTTATGCTGTCTCTGGCACTGTACGCATGCTCTCCGCAGACGTTTTAGCACATCTTCCTCATTGGAGGACATCTTAGGACATTGCATTCTCATACGTCCCGACGAACGAGCTAGGATCCCCTGTCACATCGTCGATACCAGCTTATAAGAAACTCTGCTATAGACAACCGCCATTGTAGCTCATTCATGCGGTTATGTGCTCAGAGTCATAGGAGGACATCTTATCGCCACTTTTTGCGCAACATCAGAGGATGCAGTACTAGTCAATCCCCGGTATATACTTCCTGTCGTTTTTGTTATATGTACGCTGATGAGGGACCTACATTCAACATCAATTACTCAACCTACACTTCGTAGGGTAAGACTCATAGATTGGAAGCATAAGAGGAGAATGTTCAGCCATATTGCTAGCATTGCTCAGATGGCAGAAAAGGAGACATTGGAGCATTTTATTTATGAGTGGCATAAACCTCATTGGCCTGAATGGTGTGATCCACGTATGTCAGTTTTTGATGATGAGATCCAGGAAAGGACATGGAACGACGCTCGGCCGAGCGCCTTCCAGCGATTTGTTCACCAGGAGATCGCGAAACCGCTTCAATATATAGTTGAGAATTTTGAGCATAGTCTGCCGGCTGTTTCAAACTTGGTCGACTGGAAATATGTGTGTGAAGAGCATGGTGGCGCGATGATACTGGAAAAATTAGGGACTCGGGTATATGATGGTGCTGAGGATGATGATATTTAATGCCTGCGCGCAGGATCCCGAAAGACCTGCCCTGACCTCCCTGGGGGTATAAGGCGTGCTGTGCTAGTGATCTGTCGGACTATATAGCAGGATCTTTGGTCTGTGCCAAGTGGCGCCTTCGTAGGGGAGGTCCTGACAGACTAGATCTTGTAAAGGAGAGAGGGGTTTGGCCCTGGAGGGCCGTCGATCCCGAGAGGTATGGCTATCACACCCTTGCCTATCAATCGTGTACCTGTAGCCTCCTGTTGTGTCGGCCGCTGTTGTCCGTACTACTTTGTGGTCAGAGGTGGGCCTCGTGGTGCACAAAGCCTCCGAGTGGTACTCAGGGCCAAGGACTCGGGTATAGGTCGTTTTTTTGTTGAAAGATGGTTACAAAGCCTGGAATGACAACGGGGAGTCTTATTATGAAGTTTAGCTCGCGATACCAAATCGTCGTCTTATGTATGCAATTCCCTCGTGCTCCATTTTACGTCCTATGAGCATAATTACATTTTGTGCAAGGCAAAGGTCTTGAAAGCCTTCAATATAGAAGAAGAACAACGTGAATAAGAAACAACTGGATATATCGCAGAAATAAGCAAAGAAGAAACGCACGCAGAGCAAGAAACAAAGTAAACAAGACAAGAAAGAGCCTCGTGAGAGTCTTGAGCTTCCGAACAAAAACATCCGCTTACGTTTCAAATCTAGCCACCGTGAGCACGTAGCCCCATTCGCAGACATTACCGACGGCCATACTCCTGGCGCATCTTCGATTGGAACGGCATATAAGCGGCAGCCTCCACACCGATGCGGTCCATCAGCTCGCCGAATAACGCGTCGCGAGGCGGCCGTGCTGGGTTGGCTGTCCGTCCACAAGGGCGCACATCAAAACTCCGGCTGCTGAAGCTGCTCGCCCGATAGTCCAGCATGCGTAGGTCCTCGTATGTGTGCTGTTTCGACAGCAAGTAGCGCACGACGTCACGGAACTGGGCTTGGCGGCCCTTCATGCCCAGCTCCACCAGCTTCCCGCAGATCTGGAGCCAGCCAAGGATCAGGTCGCTCTGCAGTGTGCCCTCCATGACGCGGAACTCGATCGTGCGCGGGTTCGTGCGCGCCCGCTCGTCCTCCTCTCCAAAGGCGCTAAAGTTGAACCCCAGCCGTCGGTACTCTCGCTGCGTGCCCGAAAGAAGGAGGCCTAGCTCCCGAGGCGAAGCAGCTTGCCAGATGGCACGAAGGGCCTCGTTCCGGCCTGCCGAGCTGCCAGTGCCGCCCATATGCCGGTGCCAGTCGTCCTCCTTGTCGCGGCGCAAAAAGCTTCTGGTCCGGACGCGGTGCAGGATCACCTGGGCAATGTCGACGCCGTCGCCGGCAGCCGGCAGAGGGTCCAGAGCCAGAGCCAGGCGGCTGTAGCGCCGTTGTTCAAAGCCCCAGGTGTAGCTGTTGGAAAAGTTGGGTGAATGCGGGTTGCGGACGCTGCGGAGCAGAGGCTCGGCCAGCCAGAACACGGTGGCCAGCTTCTTGAGGGTTGGGAGCGTAAAAGCCTTTCCGTCGAGGCGGCCCACGTGCACGTGGAAGTCGCATGTGTGGTTGACAGCCACCGGAAAGGTCGTGATACGTGACACGACTTCCTGGACTAGAAAGGGAGAGCAGGGATCCGTCCAAGGGAGGATGGGAGAGTTCATCTCGACAGGTACCGCAATGCCGTTTGTGTGGCGCATGTCCGGGCTGGGGTCCTCCTTGGTGTGCTCGACCGAGTTGGCCTTTTTGACAATCCAGTGCGTCGACCAGTAATCGCGTTCCTGGTGGCCAGCATCAAAGATCTCGTCCCGGCTGATAGCATGGGGCTGCATTAGCGAGCTGCCGCTACCATTGTCGACGGCACAGGCAATCGATGCGTATGCCTGTCGATGCAGCTGAGCACGGCCCGTGACCGACGCCTCGGAGAGCCGGTCGCGGGGGGGGACGGCCCTGTTGAGAGGCTGCCCGAGCAGAAGAAACTTGAGCTCCATGCCCAGAGCGAGACTCTCCACAGTGTCTGGTCCAGTCGCCGGAGAGGTGCCAGCGCCGATGACCACTTCTTCCAAAAAGCTAGGCATTGTATGATGACAAGGTACTTTCCGGGGTCCTTTGTGCAGATTTTGGAAGGTCTTCCAGTTGCAAAGGTTGGGCTGGAAAGACAGCAGAAGAAGAGACGATCTGGCAGAAGGCGCGGTAACAGGCGGCTCAGATGCAGTACCAGGGTAGTTGAAGCTTATGGTATTTATCCGGTTGCATGCGGAATCCTCCTGTGGACATGTCCCCGTTCCGTTGGGTGTGTGGAATAGCACTTTTCTGTCCCGGTTGGGCTTCCGATGCCAGCTGTCTTTGGGCGAGCAGTGTAAGCAAGAGCAGGCAAATCGGCAGAGAGATTTATATAGCACGAAACCAATCGAAGCCGGAGAAAGGAGGGCCAGCCATCTGCCGGGAAAAGAAAGAAGGATACATAAATAAAAAGATTAAAAAAAGAACAATTAAACGGGGACGGCGGGCAGTGATATTCTATTGCGGTGTAGCTGCAGGAGTGGATCTGTTTGTTGTAACTGGGACGAGGTGAGACTGGAGGCGATGTCCAGACCCAGATGCTGAGATTAACTATTTTAGACCTACATGGCAATGGGAGGTCAGGCGTGCGAATGCGTAGGATGCGCTCCCCGGGACGTGAAAAAGTCAAAGAAGCAAAAAAAAAAATAGCACGCATTCAGGCTTCTGAAACTGCATTGAAACATTGCCGATAGAACGAGAATGCTCAAGTGCTAGCAGGCTTCTCTAGATTTGGCTAGCAGAAGCATGGCGAAGAGATAAGAGATGGGAGGGAGGAGGGGGTGCAGTGGCCGGTCAGGACGAGGGTAGACGGTCCACGACCAGGAGCAGCGGAGCCAGACCGAGACGAGCCGCCATTGACGAGGCAGAAAAAGGCTCAGGCGACGGGACCCTTGGGCCGGCTGCGCGCTTAGTCTGGAAGCAGACTGGTTGGCGCGTCTGGAACTGCTGTTGTCTGCTCGACCTGGAGCCTGTCAGAAGACGGCAATTTCAGGGGGGGTTGAGATTGCGGTCGAGAAATAGCAGGACAGCCATGGGGATCAGAAATGGGGAGATACGGACCCGGGGCGAATCCTGCGCGCGTCCACGGTGCGGCGATGGCTGCTGGTGTCGAGGTCGAGATCGAGGTCGAAACGGTCGTCTTGGTCGATGTTGGTGGTCGAGCTCTGTCGAGGGTCCCTGCGCAATGGGCCGTTCTCCAATGGGCAGATGGATGGTGCCAGAACCCACCAGAGGTCGCCAGGCACGGAAGAGCTGGAAGCGCGCCCGTGTGATTGGGAAAGATGACAGAGATAAGGCAAGGAACAGGAGGGAAGGTCTCGGCCACCTGCCTGTCCCCCTCCATCCCCTCCCCATCTCCCGTTTTCAGTGTCTGCTCGCCCATTCGGTACGTCGGCAGGCCACCCAGACCGCTGGACTGCCGACGGTTTCGCAGGCCACCCGGCAGTGGCCACATCTGGTAACGCCTAACGGGACGCCTGATCAGGCCAGGCCCGCGCGCTGTTCGTGTTCTCTGTCCTTGCAAGGACCCCCGGCCCCGGCGAGACGTGTCGGGATGAGGCGATGGAGCTGACCAGTCGTTCCCGGGCGAGAGAATTCCGTTGTTCCCTCGCACGCGCAAAACCAGGCGGGCGCAGAGCTCGGTTGTGGCTGTTCCACCTGCTGGGCTGCTGGGCAGGTGGCATCGTCGGATTGGACGGTGTGGCCAAAACGGTGGCGTTGGCAAGGGGGTGATTTGAGAGGTGACAGCTCGCAGACGGGAAGCAGCAGCAGCACTCGGAGCTGTCAGACAGAGAGGGAAGCGGGTAGCATATTCCGGCAGGCCGGGTGTCGCGCTGGCATGGCGCAATGCAACGGTCAGGAGGTGTCGATGGACGATGGACGGTGATTGTCGTGGCACTCTTCTCCTTTTTTTTTCTCTCGTCGTTCTCTCTTGCTTTTTCTCTCGTTTTTTCTTTTGTCGATTTTCGGCCGTCTTCTCCGCCCAGCTGTGTGCAGCTGCAATATTACGGCATGCATGACCCCGCCCACAAGAGGAAGGCGCAACTGCGCCCGCTATCGCGCCTTCCAGGGAAAATCCGTCGCCCAACGTCCCCCGCAGCCCAACAGCCCCGAGCCGCTGGGATTGGCCCTGCTGGCCGCATTCTCGACTGCATCCACCGTAATAGTCTTACCTCTTTGGTCCCGTCTGTCTTTTCGTCCCTCTTGTCTGATCACCACACCCGACACCATCATGTGGTGCAACCCTCCCGACGCTCCTCTGCACCCTCCGCGTCCTCGTGCGCTTTGCGTCGGACCTTTCTGGCCTCGTCGGACACGCATCTCTCGGGAAACCACGAGCTGTCCCCAACGAATCTAGCACAAGTAGCCTGCCAACACATTGCCAGCATCGGAATGCTTGCCGTCTCAACCCTCCCTCCTCTCGCACGTCCTGCCTTGCAGCGTGGCCCGCCCGCCTACCCACATGACCGGCTCGCGGCTGACAGCATTCACCGCCTACTGCATCCCTCTGTCTCTCTCTGCGGGACCATCTGATCCGCCTCGGTCGATATCGTCACAGCGGTGTACCCGGAAATGTCTGTCTCTGTTTGACACGACGACCATACACACACTTATATTTGCACGCACATATGCACACACATATGCACACACCTAGAGGCGACTGCTGCCCAATGCTCTCGTCTCTCTTGTGCCCCCCCTCCCACCCCCCTCTTTCCTCGCAATCACATGCCATTGCCAGCCTTTCCCCATGGTGGCCAACCAAAGGACTGTCGGTGTCAAACAGGGATTTCCTTGCTGGAAGCCGCATGGCACTGCGCAGGCGCCGGGCAAGGAACAGGGCTTGGAGCCGTGAGGGTGTGTCCCTCGTTGCAAATGCAGCGAGAACCCACACCTGCCGCCGCTAAAGGGGCTCTATCCGAAAGCTAAGCTAGGACACTACATGAACGGGCAATTCCAAGGCTGCGGGTGCGTGTCTGAGCGGCAGCCAGTGGGGACCGACAGCAAGAGACAGGCCGAGATAATGCAACACCATATGATACGAGAACCGCTTCCGATCTTCTTTCGAGCATCATGACCTGTGGGTCCTGGCCGACAACAACTGGCGCACACAATCAAATGGCTCCCGACCTCTCCAGGTGGAGTCGTCCACCGACCAAGGCAGCGAGAGATAGGCTGAGATCCGGGTCAGGCAAATTTCATCCCCTCCAGGCTGCTTTGCTGACTCGAACCAAAGACGTCGCCGTCCGGAGAGATGCTCGGA
>JANSMH010000219.1:0-44714 GCA_029299595.1 Grosmannia serpens
ACGCCCCCCCCCCCCCAAACTCCCCCCCCCCCCCCCCCCCCTCCCCCTTCTCCCCCCCCCCCCCCCCCCCCCCCCTCCAGCATATTAGATTGTCGATAGATCAAGATTGATCCCGCTCGTATCGCCGTTTATACCGAAAAATTGAAACCTGTCCCGGCAGCTTGATTAGTCTCCATCTGCCCGGCGCGCATCTGTGCATTTCTGCAAACTTACCAGTCTTCCACATTCAGCGTGGACGGCACCGGCTGGCCCTGCACCGATCCTGTGCTCCAGCTGTCGCTCGGACTCTGCCCGTCCGGAAGCCCTCCATCAAAGGGCGACTGCCACATGGCGCTGCTGCCATTGGTCTGATGCTGCTGGTGCTGCTGTGCCTGCTGTGCCTGCTGTGCCTGCTGTGCCGACTGTGTCTGCTGTCCTTGTTGTCCTTGAAACCCACCCAGGCCTTGCGATACAATTCCCGGCGGTGACATGGGGCTGGCTGCTGCACCCAGCGTATTGCTGGCGCCCGTTTTGGTCGACGTTGGTGGCGAAATATGCTGCGGGAACGGACTCGGCTGCTGCTGCTGCTGCTGTTGCTGCTGCTGGGCTTGATGCTGATGCTGCTGGTGATGAGGCTGCTGCTGCTGCATCGGGGCAATGACGTTTGGGTCCACGTTTTGGTTCGACGGCGTGGGCGACATTGTGGGCGGAAACATGGTGGAGAAGCCCGTGCTATCCGGGAACAGCTGGTCGGGCTGGAAGTTCTCCCAGATCGACTGCGACAGGTTCGGCGAGTTTCGCGTCACCAGATACAGGTCTGGTGGCGTCGTCGGCAGCGAAAACGACGCTGGGAACGGCGTGTGCGGACGCGTGTGTGGGCGCGATGTCGATCCGTTGCCACCAACACCGCCAGCACCACCGATAAACGCGTCCATCGCCGGCCTCGCCCCCCCGGCGTTCAGCGACGGCGGGCCCATGGCCGCGTTCGGCTGCTCCGCCTTCATCGCCGACGAGTGGCTCGGCGTCTGCGGCCGAGAACGCTCATACGACTCCTGCGGCTGCGGCGTGTTGACGCTAAAGTCAATGGCCATCTCGTCGTACTTGCGCTTCGAGATGTCCTGGAGCTGCTGCTGCTGCTGCTGCTGCTGCTGCTGCTGCTGCTGGTACAGGCTCTGCGGCTTCTGCTGGCTGGCGTGGCTGTCAAGCTTTGCCAGGCTGCTCTGCACCTTGCGGTGGCGCACGCCGCCGGCCTTTCTCAGCCGCTCCTCGAGGACCTTGTTCCCCAGGATGGACTCGAACAGGGCGTACACCATCTTGCCGACGAGCCAGACCTTGGACACGTCCTTGAGCGCGCCCATGCAGATGCGCAGATTCTCCTGCGTGGCCAGCTGGATCGACGGCACCGGCGACCGCATCTGGTACACGTGCATGATCAGGGCCGAGAAGAGGCTGTAGACGATAAAGGCCGGGCAGTACCGCAGATCTCCCGACGCCGACAGGTACTCGATGATGGACGTGATGGCGCCGGCCGCATGAAAAGCAATATTTCTCGACGGGTAGGCGGTATTGTCTTCTGCCAGCCGCTGCGAGCCCGAGCCAGGCGGCATGTATGCGCGGTGCAGCAGGCACAGCGTCGTGTAGTAGTTGGAGAAGAGCAGCGCCGACCAGAAGCTGCGGCCCTGGACGTGCCAGCACACGATCCGCGGACAGTTCTGCAGCCAGTCGGCCAGCGCCATGTCGCTGTGGGTCAGGTCGATCGGGCTCTTCTGCCGGCCCTTGGACGCGACGGAATACTGCTGGGACAGCACGAGGCCCATGATCTCGCACAGCTTGACGTACTGCAGAAAGAACTGCACGTGCAGCGGGTCCGGCTTATACTCGCTCGGCAGGTCCGGCTCGTCCTCGATAAAGTCCTCCTCCGTGAGCATCTCGACGTCCGAGTCCTCCAGGCTGATGTGGACCGGACGGCCGAGAGCGACGGCCACGGACCGGTCCCTTGTGAACAGCGTCCACCAGATCCGCTTCCACAGCCGCTTGTCCGTCGTGCTCAGCTGGGAGCCCTCCACGCTGCGGTGCATGCCCGAGCCCTGGGCGACGATGGTGGCCACGCGGCTCCAGTAAAAGACGTTCTTGGTGACGTCCTCCGGGCCCTCCCAGTACCAGCCCATGAGCAGCAGCGACTGCACAATCGTGACCCGGTCGTCCTCGTAGTTGGCGTCATACAGCGCCTTGGCACGCTTGTAGAACGTCAGCGCAGCCGGCGTGGTGGAGCCGTTGGCATCCATCAGCTTCGGGTTGTTGCACACGCGCGAGCCGGCCAGCAGGATGGCCTGGAGAAGCAGCAGCGACGGCGGGTTGTTGGGGTCGCGGTATTGGCGCATGAAGCGGTTGCGGTTGATGACCGGCACGATGGGGTGGATCCAGATAAAGTACGCCTCGATCAGCTCGTCGCAGAGCTCTCGTGGGGGCAACAGAAACGCGCCGCGCTGCTGGAGGATGTCGATCTCGACGTTGTCGAGCTCCGTCAGGCGGGCACGCGAGCCGCGGATGTTCTCGGGCAGCGGGTAGTGGACGACGTCGGCGGATCCGGCCTGGTCGTGGACCAGGAGGGTGAGGTTGGACGACTCGCCGAGGTAGGCGACGCGGCCCGGCTCCGTGATGGGGGCACGTGTGAAGCGAGGCTTCATGAGGATGTTGACAAAGGTGCCCGTGTCGACTTCTTGCTTCTTGGCCTGGAGCTCCGTCACCGCCGTAGACGGCGTGCCTTCGGACGTGTGGTGGACGGACGGCCGGGAAACAGACGGGGTGGCAGACACAGATGCCGGTCCCGACATGGTGGACGCGGCAACGCTGCTTGACCGGGGCGATTTCTCGTCGGAACCATCGCCACGGTCGCTATGCAGAAGATGTGAGCACGCAAGCCTGGGGTAGCGGTGCCAACCGGACGCCTTACCTGTCCGAGTCTTTTGATGTCGAGCCGGCAGTTCCCGCAGCCGATGCCGCCGACTGCGAGACGACCTTTTTGCGCTTGGGGGTGGGAATTCGACACTCGATGTTGAATGCAACACAATTTGTGCAAGGCACGCCAAGACTAGCGGCATCGCATCGGACCTGGGGAATGGCCAGGATGAGCAGACGTCCTGGGGGAGGGAGAAGAGGGGTCTCGGGCAGCGTGGGTGCCTCGGCCTTGTCGGATGCGACGTGGACGAGGAGGGGGTGCTGGACGAGGAGAAATCAGGTATTTACCTTTCTGGCATGGCATGTCTGCAGTCAGGTTAGCCAACGGGGTCGTGTGTATGAGAAACAAAGCACTAGGGAAGCGAGTGAGGGCGAATGAAAGGCAGAGGATTTGTGAGGCTCATCGACGGATTTGCCTCGGCACATTTGTGGGTATCAGCCATGACAAACTCCCAAGAGCCGATACATATAGGGCCTCTGCGAACGTGGCGTGCGCGTTGGAAAATGGACGTGGACTGGGGAGAAACATGAACAAAACAGAGCGTACCTGACAGGCTCTTGATGCTCGTTGCCTTTCATAATGGGAAAAAAGGGACAATGTTAGCCAGCCGCGCTTTTTTTCTTGCACAATCTTTGTTCAGGGCAAGGACCCCGAATGGACGATCGTCCGCATGCGACTCTGCGCTGACGAGAATCACGAGAAAGCTCCTCGGCAAAGACGGAGAAGCGCATCCGCATTGACAGCCGGGACAGGGGCCTACGCCATGCGCCATGCGCCATGCGCCAGCCAGGGCGTAGCCCATCACCACTGTGGCCTCCAGACAAAGCTCACCTTCGAAAGCTGAGATGTGCCTGCGCGGCCGCCTGTGCTGCCGCGGCCTGAGCTGCCGCGTTGCTGTTCTGGTTCTGCACCGTCGCTGATGCCGCTGCTCCCGCGTCGGCGGACGAGACGGCTTCGCCCGGAGCGAACCCGGGTCCGGACGGCTGCTGTCGTGAGGTGTCGATTTCCATGACGGGCTGGCCTCGATCGGTCGGCTCTCCCTTGCTGGGATCGTTGGTGCAGGTCCTGCGCTCAGGCCTCGTCGGCGATGCGCTGTTCGAGAGATTGCGTCGTCTTGGGAGTGGGAGCGAGAGCGGGCGTGCGGGCGAGACTGAGCGTGAGAGAGGGAGGAAGGACAAATTCCGAATCCTGGTTCCAGCTTTTCTGGGCGCGTTCTCGCAGTGGGCAAGGCCTCCTCGTTGCGTTGTGGTCGACGCCTCCCCCTCAAAAGCCCAGAAAGACACGGCGACAGGGCGGAGAGAAAGAGCTGGGCGTTGGCACGTGCCGGTTCGGTGGTGACAGGAGAGTTTGCGCAGTAGGTGGCCCTAACGAAAGGAGAGGGGTGGGAGAAAGGGCCGTTCGTTCGCAGCTGCCCAGTTAGGATCGCCGCCCGTGAGCAACGAAGGCTCTGCTGAGTGGACAGGGTATCTTACGAGGTAAGACCTCTTACTAGGCAGCAATCTTGCTCTTTCCCACAGGAGCAGGCACTCGGAGAACCAGAGACTACTCGTACTTTGTCTGGGAAAATGAGACGGAAAAGCGACAGAACAAAACGACTCCCGTATAACCTGGCTTGCCACTCGCAGTACGAATTGCCAAGTGGGCGACTGGGGGGGGGGAAGGTAGCAAAAGAAAAGAGCGGAGAGAGGGGAGGCAACTAAGGCTGTGTGTTCTCCACAATACGAGCGAGTAAAACCGAGAGAATTTCCATGTGACTGCTCGACAAAGCAGACAAAGGCCTTTACGACCACTCGCACATTGCCATGCTGAGCTCTGCTAGCTCGACTGCAGCCCTTTGCATCATCTCACCTCTGCTTCCAACGGCCCCAGCCAACGGGCTGTCAAAAACGACCTGCTGAGCCCGGCCACGAGAATCGGTGCGCGATACGAGAACTCCGTGCGACGAGTTCCAGAGCTTGGACATGTCTGCGGGCTGTGCGAGCTGCAGAAACGCGCTATTATTACTCTGTGCTTCAGGGCGCATCAGCCGGCCCTGTCTTCTTCTGTCGTATGAGGCCCGCAGAGAGAACAAGGTGACACGGTCCGAATTAAGCACCTCTTCATTTCTGCGATTGCCCGACCTTTCCCCTTCCGGGTGCAACGGCCATTTTGTCTGGGGTAGGCAAAGCTTGGGGGGGGAGGATCAAAAGTCGCCTAAAGTAGCCGCCAATCCGCTTCGTCGACTGTCGAGCCAATGGATCCGCCGCCCCCTTCTGCTGCGGAAGCTGCGGGAAGGCAAGATACGAGTACATGTATCGTAGATCCATCTCGCCCTACTTGAATAATGTCTTAATTTACGTACGCCCGGGTACTTTTTCCACCGTATCGCAAAAGTACTTTGTGTGGCGTAAAGCTACATGAATGACGAAGGGCGTGTATTTCATATACTACCGGTGGAGATGTCGCCTGATCTGCCTGCTGTATTTTTGTCCCTTTTTTTTCCCACCATGTCCTCAAACAAATGCCCTCTCC
Source organism: Grosmannia serpens (assembly GCA_029299595.1). NCBI lineage: Eukaryota > Fungi > Ascomycota > Sordariomycetes > Ophiostomatales > Ophiostomataceae > Grosmannia > Grosmannia serpens. Next base: position 5,450 of record JANSMH010000219.1, read on the forward strand.
CGTCCCAATGCACCTAGCCGCCCTCGTAGATCTCAACGTCGTGTACATACCCGCCCCTCCTGCCCTGGGCCGAAGCAGAGCTTGTCGTCTTCATGGCCGCTTGCTCCTCTCCTTTTCTGATTGGCCGCCGACGTCCGCATCGGGCGTGCCTGCTTTTGCCTCGTCCTGTGCTGCTTCCTGCTTGAGTTCCTTGGCTATGGCCGTCTCGATCTGCCAGGTGGCCCGCTCCAGCTCCAGCTCCAGCTGCGGCGAGTCGAGCACATCGGCCACCGCCTTGCTACCGTCGGGGTTGGACAGCAGAGGCGCCTCTGCCTCCTTCCGGCCCTCTATCCGGTGCTCGGGCGCTGCAGGTGGAGCAGCAGCGGCGGCGGCGGCAGCAAGCCTCGTCTTCTCTTTTGCATAGACGGCATCGAGGATCGGCGACGGCGACAGGGTGAGGCTGTTGTGCTGCAGCAGGAACTGGATGTGCTTGCCGCCAGAGATGGCGCGCCAGTGCGACCAGGCTCGGTAGACGAGGTAGAAGAACGGGATGTTGGGCACGCTGACCGGTCAGCAGAGCGAGAGAGAGAGAGAGAGAGAGAGAAAGGGTGACATGAACACGGGGCAGCTCACACTGGGAGGATGGCAATGGGCAACGTGATGGGCATGCCGACAAGACACCAGAGCAGCCGCTGGCGGTGCAGAGAGTCGCGCTCCGTGCTGAGACGGTGCAGGAGTCCGTTGACGCTGCCGGGGGGGATGATGGACGGAGGAAAGATGACCTCGACGGGTGGCCGAGACGGAAGCGAGGACCCGCCGTCGCCGGCCAGCCTGTGCTGCCGCGTCAGAGGCGGCACCGACTTGAGCCCCCACTCCTCGAATGTGATGCGACGAAACCCGGCGTTGCCGTAGGCCACCAGTCGGCGCTGCCAGCTGCCCGCCGGCTTCTTCTCCCAGCCGGCCCAGAGCCGTGCCGCGCGGTCCTGTGCCTTGTCCACCAGCGACTCCCTCTTCTGCGACGGCGGCAGCTGCGTCTGCGTCACTGCTGTCTGATCCTTGGCGGCATCCTCCTGCGCCCCGCTGCCCGTCGGCGCCTGCGGCGCCTGCAGCTGCTGTGGCGTTGGCAGCAGCCGCTCGCAGTACAGCAGTGTGCGGCGCGTGGAGACTGGCAGCAGAAAGAGCCGCATCGTTGGTGCTCTGGCCGGTCCTGTGCCGAAAACTGGCTTCTTCGGTGTCCGTTTGGGTCTGTCGCGCAAAACTCGAATTTCAGGCAGCAAACCGCCTGTTCTTCTCCCTTAAGTCCGCCCCGAAACCACTAATAGACAAAGCCCGGACAGCTGATTGGGGAAATCGGCTCTGCAGTGGGAGGAACTTGTCGAACAGCCAGCCTTTGGAAAAAAAGACAGCCTCGTCTCTCTGTGCACATTATAATTCAATCCGGCCTTTTTTTCTCCTTCCTATCGCAATGCGCACAGATAGTTGAACAGACCGGCCGAGCCTCCCCAAATGGATTTGGAGCTTGATTGGGCATCCGGCCTCCTAGTTGCCTAGATGCAAGTCATGACGACATGTTGGCCAGCTGCGATCTCTGACTGGTCAATCCTGACTCCATAGCACCGATTAGAAAGCCCGGGCTTTTCCCCTACAACAACTCGGCCCGCCAGAGATTATACCGCTTCCGGATAATGTGTCTGATATCTACGTGAGACAAGTCCACAAGCATCAATGTGTGTCTCCCGTAGCATTTGACGGAATAGCCATACAAACACAACAATGCGGGCAAGAAACTCACTCCCTTACGTGGCGAAGCTTGTATGCTAAGCTATAGCCTAGCTGCCTGTTGCCTGACTATAATGGCGCTTATCCGATAATGGGCCCCCCAATTTCTACTCGTCTTAACTAGCCACGGCCAATTTTCCCGCAGCAATGGAGCTCATGACAACATCTATTCTCCCTTCTTGCCACTGCACGCAGCACCCCATACAGCGGGACGCTGTTCTCTCGCTGCTATCCACCGCCGGACAGCATCGCCCTCCTCCGGACATTTTTTTCCTCGTATAGGCCATGTCTCGCGCGTCTTGATCCGTTATTCCGCGTCCCGGGCCATCCGATTGACCCTCCCATCCCCCAGCATACATCAAGCTCTGTCCCCTCTTGGGGAGCTGGTGCCGACGCATTGATACGTCCTCCATATTGCAGCCTATGCCGACTCTCTTCCGGGTGCAATGTCACGGGAGACTGTGAAGACGGTACCGCGTATGTATATGCCAGCAGCCTGTCCTCTCCGTCGCGCGTCTCCATGTTGACGCGCCAAAGCATGGGTCATTCGACGCCCTCCGCAGACCGTATCGCCGCAACGCAACCACAGCCCCTCTGACGCCGGACATGCGAATGGCCAAGGGCCCTCGACCAGTTCGGGGCCTGGCGGAAACAGCAAGGAGCATGCCGCCGAGAACGGCAACACAGCCGGCGCTGCGAGTCCGTCTCCGACTGCGGCAGCCGCTGCACCAAGTTCATCACCGCGTGGCTCTCCAACATCGCCCACTCCGGAATCTGCCCCGTCCCCTGCGCCAGTCCCATTAGCCAAAGGGAGCGGAGGCTTGAAAAACCGCCTCTCGCTCCTGTTTAGGCAAAAGGAGGGCAGAAAATGGGACCACCTGCGTTCGGCCGAGCCAGTCATCGTGCCCCAGTATCATGTGACCAAGGGACCGACGACATACAGGCCAGAGAGGGACAGACACGCCTCCAGCAGACCAGGCGGGCCCGGTGGGAGGAGAACGGCTGCTGGTGCTGGTGCTGGTGCTGGTGCATCGGGAAGCCGTGCAGCAGCAGCAGCGACGACGTCGGCCGCCGCGAGAACGCCGTGGTGGTACAACCCCGAGTCCCAGTGGCATACGTTTATCGAGTCCACACGCTACCCACATCTGCCCAACGAGAAGTCGGAGGTGGTGGATGACGAGGAGATGCAGCGGCTCAACCTCATGGACTTTGGCTATCGCACGGCCCTGCGCCCCCGGGCCGGCGGCGGCGATGGCGGCGGCGGCCTCGGCCACTTCCACCACAAGCTGCACATCCCCGGCACGCTCTCGGACAAGCCGCTGTGGAGACGCGTCTGGCAGCTGCTGCTGCACCACCCGCTGGTGCCGCTGGCCTGCCGCCTGACGGTGCTCATGACCTCGATTGTGGCGCTGGCGGTGGCAATAGAGATCTTCAGGCGAGAGCGACTGGGAACGATTGGAGAGGCGGGCGGCATAAGCACGAGCAACGCACCGGAGCGGACGCAGATCATCGTGGCCATTGTCATCGACGTCGTGGCGGTGCCCTACATTGGCTACATCACCGTGGACGACTATACGGGCAAGCCGCTGGGGCTGCGCCCAACTGCGGACCGCATCCGGCTCATCCTGACCGACCTGTTCTTTATCATATTCAAGTCGGCAAGCACGTCGCTGGGGTTCGAGGCCATGATCTTCGTGTCTACCGAAGGCAGCGAGGGCCTGCTGCGGGCGCTGGGGGCCTTTGAGCTCATCGGGCTGGTGTCGTGGGCCCTCACGCTGACCATCAACGTCTTCCGCGTGATCGAGCGTCTCGGGGGCTGAGCGGCAGCGAGAGAGGACGCAGGACATGTAATGCATTCTTCTTCTCATACATCAGTTGTAGGACAGAAAAAGGTGGCCTGCTGGCATAGTCCACACATGGGGGGGACGTGGCATCCTGTGTCGTGTCCGGGTCCGGAGTTGTAACACGCGATATGCATGCATAGCTGGGAATTGGGTTCTTGGGCGTTGGAATGGCCGGTCTGGGTTTCTGGGTTTCTGGGTTTCTGGGTTTCTGGGTTTCCGGGTTTCCGGGTTTCCGGGTTTCTGTTTCTCGACTCTGGGTCCAGGGGACGGGCTCCTTTGGCTCTCCAGGTAATACATATACGCAAATCTTAGATACCCCCCGTCACTTGCACATAATAAATTCAGACTGATCTCAAACACTTGCTGGCAAAAAGTGAGTCGAGTCTTGCCGTGGCGAGCTATTCGCTAAAAAAGCACGCTACCTGCTGAATAATGATAATTGGCCATTCAGTGGACGCCCCTGCCTCTTAAAACCCCGCCACCCACTGCTAAGTTTGTGTCGACCCTTCCTTATGAACAGACCCCACACAAGAAAGAGCACATTTGGGCAGAGTGCTTCCCGACCTGAAGCCGGGATAAGAAAAATAAAGAGTAGAGAGACGTTCGACCACCACAACCCGGCAGATAAAAACACAATCCTCGACAAGCATACGACAGTACTCCAGCACCCATCCCTTCGTTTCTGTCAGCTCCCGACCTCGCTCATTGAAAGGGCCGTCCGCCTCCCGATCTCGCTTGTCGACGCAGTTCCGACTCCCATCTCAATTCTGTATTGGCCTGCTCCCAATGCAACGACCCCGACACAATCCGACCATTTGAGGAACAAACCACGTGCCGGTGGTCCTGTCGCAGAGATGGAGGCGCCAATGAGCACCCAAGAGCAGCAGCTCTGTGAGTTCCTGATGGGTCTCGCGGCGAAGCATTCGTTCCGGTACAGCGAGCTGGCCGAGCGGGACCTCCTCAGCAGCCTCTTCTGGTGCATGGCCGGAGGAAACGAGCAGTACATGGACCGTTTCTTTCCGACAACCGGCGGCCCAACGCGGGGAGGCACATTGAAGCTCCGGGAAGCGCAAGGCGCCGTGAATGGGGCCGAATACACGGAGGCTGCGCGGGGCCACGCCTGCGGCCACATCTTCCGGCCCGGCGAGGCTACCTACTCGTGCAAGACGTGTGGGACCGACGACACATGCTGTCTGTGCAGCCGCTGCTTTGAGGCCACCGACCACCGGGGCCACATGGTGCGCATCAGCGTCTCGCCGGGGAACAGCGGCTGCTGCGACTGCGGCGACGCCGAGGCCTGGAGGACGCCCATGTTCTGCACCATACACTCGACCTGGCAGGACGGCTTCGGAGCCAAGGACAAGGGCAAGGCGCCGCTGGGGACGCCCCGCGACCTCGAGGAGAGCATCCGCATGACCATCAGCCGGGTTTTCGACTTTATGTGCGACGTGATATCGTGCTCGCCCGAGCAGCTTCGCCAGACCAAGAACATGCAGTCTATCGAGCAGGACGAGCGCATGTCCCGCCTGTCGGCGACGTATGGCGGTGGCGACACCGGCCCCCCGGAGGATTACGCCGTGCTGCTCTGGAACGACGAGAAGCACACGGTGACAGACGTGATGCACCAGGTGGCCAGGGCCTGTCTGACGTCGCTGCCCGAAGGTCTCGCCCGTGCTTATGAGACAGACGAGATCGGGCGGAGTCTGCTGAAGCACTCACCCAGCATCGAGAACCTGCTCCAGGTGGCACGGATACTCGAGGACATCAAAGTCACAGTGACCATCCGATCGTCTCGGGACACGTTCCGCGAGCAAATGTGCGGGAGCATAATCGAGTGGCTAGGAGACATATCCGGCTGCAGCGTTGGCGATGACCACGGCATCCTCCGGCGTGTGGTTTGCGAGGAGCTGTTGAAGCCGTGGCGGAAGGGCAGTCCGGCCAGTCATGCAATGGTGGGCCAGAACGGCATCGACGACGAGGACACAATATCGCAGAACGACGCCCACTTTATCCAAAACCCTGTCCACTCTCACGAGAGAGACCTGCGGCGAGCTAGGGAGGCCGCACAGCGTGCAGCATTGGGACAGGACAGCGATGACGACGACGACGACGAGGAAGAGGACGAGGATGTGGACATTATCAATGCCGACCAAGACGACGACGACGACGGTGATGACGACGAAGAGAACGACGACGACGACGAACACAACGAGGAAGCCACAGTAGATGCTGCGGCCGAGGGTATCCATCCAGTGGCCGGCGGCAGGGCAGACGATGCTGGCGACGGCGACGTGATCATGTCCGATGCACAGCCGGCAGACGGCGCGCCTGGCGATGCCACACGGCAGGCGACGCCGACGGTAACAGCAGCAGCAACAGCAGCAGCAGCAGCAGCAGCAGCAGCAGCAGCAGCAGCAGCAAGAGCAGCTATCAACGACCCCCGGCTGAACGGCTGGCAGGTGGTGCCTTTTGAGATTGTGGATATGGACGAAGCCACCTTGGCCGGCTACCAGGCGCCTCTTCAAACGACGGCAGCTGCCAGTCCACAGCCGCAAACGCCAGCGGGAGCGTCGAGGACCGGTGGGCTTGCCGCAGCCGCGGGACCTGCTGCAGCCACACCCACCATACACGTCCCTGCCACTGCGGCGCCCTCAACCCGACGCAGCATCCGGGAGCGCGACGTCACCCCCTCCGACTCGGACACGGCCGAGCCGCTCATAGCGGCGAGCACCTATGCCAAGGTCGGCATCGAGATCCCCAAGACCCCCGGCGGGCGTTCGGCCGACAAAGCGCGGCCCCCCAAGCCGGGACACTACTGGCTCGGGGTGCCGTCTGCATACATGGAATGCGACGGGGTGCAGCCGGCCGAGGACCTCTTCCAGCGGGTGCGGCTCGACTGGCTCATCCTGTTCGACCTGCGCATGTGGAAGAAGGTGCGGAACGACCTGCGCTCGCTCTACATCTCGACGGTCGTGACGATCCCCGAGTTCAAGCGCGTCCTCGGCCTGCGCTTCGCCGGACTCTACACCACGCTCGCGCAGCTGTACCTCATCGGCGACCGCGAGCCCGACCACTCCATCATCAACATCTCGCTCCAGATGCTCACGACCCCCTCGATCACGGCAGAGATTGTGGAGCGCGGCAACTTCCTGACCAGCCTCATGGCCATCCTCTACTCCTTCCTTACCACCCGCCAGGTCGGACATCCCTGGGACGTCTCGTCCAACGCCGTCCTTGCCTTTGACTCGGGTTCTGTGACCAATCGTCGGATGTATCACTTCTTTGTCGATCTCAAGTACCTGTTCAGCTCGGCCCACGTGCAGGAGCGCCTGCGGACCGAGGACCGGTACATGATGCAGTTCCTCGACCTGGTCAAGCTGCACCAGGGCATCTGCCCCAACACCCGTGCCATTGGCGAGCACGTCGAGTACGAGACGGACACGTGGATCAGCGCCTCGCTGATCACGCGCGAGATCAACCGCCTGTGCCGGCAGTTTTCCGAGGCCTTCCGCAACCTGCGCGAGCCGGACCATGTGCACCTGCGCCGGGCTATCCGCTTCGCGGCCAAGAGCGTGATCGTCAACTCCATCGGCGCCGAGCGTCTGCGCTTCTCCCAGGCCGAGATCCGCGACGAGGTGCTGTTCAAGACGCTGTCGGACATTGAGTTTGACCAGCCCGACGCCGAATACAGCGTGGTCAGCTTTGTCGTCGACCGGCAGCCCATCAGCTTCCACCACGCCCTCCACTACACCCTCTCGTGGCTCATCGAGTGCGGCAGGTCCATGTCCGTGGAGACGCTGCGGGCCCTGCTCACCTTTACGACCCAGGACCTGAAGAGCACGCCCCGATCCATGGGCCGCAAGATCATGCCCCGCCGGGAGTACGCGCCGGAAGACTATCTCATGGCTTCCTTTGACTACTCGCTGCGCGTGTGTGCCTGGCTTGCCCAGATGAAGGCCGGCATGTGGGTGCGAAACGGCATCAGCCTGCGCCACCAGGCCGGCACGTACCGCGGCGTCAGCCAGCGCGATGTCGCCCATCACCGCGACGTATTCCTCCTGCAGACGGCCCTGGTCGTCTGCAACCCGAGCCGCGTTCTCGCCTCCGTCATCGACCGCTTCGGCATGGAGCGCTGGGTGAAGGGCTTCTTCGAGCAGAAGACGGAGGCACAGGACGACCTGCAGCACCTCGACGTGATCGAGGACATGATCCACCTGCTCATCGTCCTCGTGAGCGACCGCACGTCGCTGGTCGAAGCCGACGGCGACACCGAGGAAGCGCAGCTCCTGGCCCTGCGCCGCGACATTGTTCACGTGCTCTGCTTCCGGCCGCTTTCATACTCGGACATCTGTAACAAGCTGCCGGATAGGTTCCAGGAGCAGGAGAACTTCCAAAAGGTGCTGGAGAGCCTGGCCACCTTCAAGGCCCCCGACGGCAATGCCGACGTCGGCACGTTTGAGCTGAACTCCGTGCACATCGAAGAGGTCGACCCATACATTGCCCACTACAACAAGAACCAGCGCGAGGAGTCGGAGATGGCGTACCGCCGGTGGATCGCCAAGAAGACGGGACAGCCGATCGAGTCGATCGTGTACGAGCCGAGGCTCCGGCCGATCACGTCCGGCGCCTTTGTCTCCCTCAGCAGCTTCACGTCCACGGGCATCTTTGCACAGCTGGTCTACTACTCGCTGCTGTACTCGCTCACCTCGAACCAGCTGACGCCGGCGGTGCCCATGACGCGCATCGAGACGTTCCTGCAGGTGCTTCTCCACCTGGTTCTCATCGCCATTGCCGAGGTCAAGACCGGCGAGGAGGGGCAGAAGCACCAGCACCAGCACCAGCACCAGCAGCAAGACGGCGAGGCTCCTCTGGCGCCGTCGTTCATCGATCTCGCCCTCAACAAGGTGGCCCGGAGCAACTTTATGGCAGACGCCCCGGCAGCCAAGACCATTGTTGCGCTGCTGGACATCATGTCGACCAGGGAAGAGCTGAAGTCGTGCCATCCTAAGGTCACCCTGATCCTGCGGCGCATACGGCAGAAGCGGCCACGGGACTTTGAAGCCGCGTACGCCCGGCTGGGCGTGTCTGTGGACCGCATCAGCACGGCATCTCCGGCGAACAACGGCGACGCCGAGGAGGAGCGGGAGCGGAAGAAACGCGCGGCACTGGCGCGGCAGGCACGGGTCATGGCGCAGTTCCAGGAGCAGCAGAAGAGCTTCCTGGAAAAGCAGGGCGACATCGACTGGGGCAACGTGGACGACGACCTGGACGAGGACATGGAGCAGTCGTCGCTGTTGGAGACGGAGAAGAAGGTCTGGAAATACCCGTCAGGCACGTGTATCCTGTGCCAAGAGAACACTGATGAACGACGGCTGTACGGGACGTTCTCCTTCTTCACGGAGAGCATGATCCTACGGCAGACAGACCTTCAGGACCCGGACTTTGTCCGAGAGGCGGCGTCGACGCCGAAGAACCTGGACCGGTCCGCCGAGAGCATCCGGCCGTTTGGCATTGCGCACGAGAACCGCGAAAAGGTTGTCAAGATCAGCTCCGAGGGCCAGGCGTTTGAGACGGTGCGACAGGGTATCGGGAAGGGCTTCCCGTCGCGAAACTGCCAGCCGGGCACGCTCTCCGTGGGCTGCGGCCACATTATGCACTACCACTGCTTCGAGGCGTACTTTGAGGCGACGCTGCGGCGCCACCACCAGCAGATTGCGCGGCACCACCCGGAAGACACGGAGAAGCTCGAGTTTGTGTGTCCGCTCTGCAAGGCGCTGGGAAACGCGTTCCTGCCCATCATCTGGAAGGGCAAGGAAGAGTCGTACCCCGGAGCCCTGGTCCCGGCCAAGTCGTTTGCCTCCTTTCTCGACGATCAGCTGTCGGCGACGGCGTTCTACGTCATCGGGGCCCGTCGGCCACCGGACGACATGCTGAGCCCGTTCACGCGGTACATGACGACGGCGACGATAGGCTCGATCCACGAGAAGGCGGCGCATCTGGTGGTCGAGGCCTGGGAGCCGGCGGGGCGGCTGGCCGGCAGCGGGGGTCCGTTGTCGGGGTCGGTGCCCGGCGGCCCTGGCACGTCGGTGAACGCTGTGGCCGGGGTCGTTCCTGGAGTCCTGCAGCCGGGCGGAGGTGCGATGCTGCCGCCGACGTCCGGACACCGGCCACCGGCCAGTGCGGGCGGCGGCGGCGGCGGCGGCGGCGGCGGCGGCAGTGGTGGCAACATCATGCGGGAGCTGGTGGCGGTATATCGGCGGCTGTGCAGGACGATCCGGACCAACGAGCTGCATTCACGGCACCGAAAGAGCATGGACAACGTGGACAACGAGCTGTGCTTCAGCGACACGCTCGCATGCGCAGTCGGGTATTCGATCTCGGCGGTGGAGATCCAGCAGCGCGGCACAGATGCCGAGTACGGCATGACGCTGCTGTCCAAGATCCCGGACCAGCAGCTGACCCATCTCCGGGTGCTGTGCGAGACGGTGACGTCGTACATCGCGGTGGGCGGACACCGATACGCGGGTAACAACCGGATCGAGGCCGAGTTCCGAAAGGACAGCGAGCGGCAGCACTGCCAGCTGTTCATCGCGCAGTACATTGGGGAGGAGACGGAGAACACGAGGCAGCCGGCGGACAGCTACCGGCCGCTGCTGAGCATGGACCCGTTTGTGTTCCTGTGCGAGAGCGTGTTCGGGGTGGTGTCGGCGCAGAAGATGGAGATGGCACACGTGCTGCAGATGTGCTACCTGGCAGAGCTGGTCAAGGTGGTATACCACATGGGGCGCAACATCCCGGGGCCGGCGTGGATCAACAGCCTGGTGATGCGGCCGGCGGGCGGGGACGCGGCGCTGGAGAACTTTGCGCAGTTCTGCCTGCGCGTGGTGCAGCTGGACCTGGACGCGCGGACGCAGCCGAGCTCGGTGGTGGTGGACGCGTCGCTGCTGGTGGCCGACGCGCTGGGCGAGAACCGGGGGTTCGACCAGGAGGGCCTCAACACGCTGGAGGGCTACTACGGCTTCGTGAAGAAGTACGCGCTGGTGTTTCTGCGCAAGAGCGTGGTGCTGCTGAACGTGCACGCGGGGGTGGACTTCAACAGCCACGTGTCGCCGGCGCCGGAGCTGGACGAGCTGGACCGGCTGGGCGAGGTGCTACGGCTGCCGTCGTTTGACGAGATGTTCACGGCGCTGACGGACCAGGGACCGGCACACGGCTGGCCGGCGTCGGTGCAGCGGCTGGTGGACGGATGGGTGCGGCACAACTACACGCACACGCGGATGCGGAAGCTGGAGCTGGATATTCTGACAGCACCACGCCGGTCAGAGCAGCAGCAGCAGCCACAGCTGACACCGCAGCAGTTGCAGGAACATCCCGAGACGCTGGCGCTGCAGCGGGCACTGCTGCCGTCGACGTCGGCGATGCTGAGCCACCCGGGCATCTTTGAGCTCGTGGGGCTGCCGAAGCACTTTGACCAGCTGCTGGACGAGTGCACGCGGTGCCGCTGTCCGACGACGGGCAAAGACGTGTCGGACCCGATGATCTGTCTGATGTGCGGCCGGGTGTTTTGCGGACAGGCCATCTGCTGTCTGAAGGAGGAGAAGGCGGGACGACGACAGGGACGACGACGGATCGGCGGTGCCCAGCAGCACATGAGAAAGTGAGTGGCGGGAGGTGGGAGAGAGAGAGAGAGAGAGAGAGAGAGAGAGAGAGGGAGGGAGAGAGGGAGAAAGAAAGAGAGAGAGAGAGAGAGATGGAGACACACAGAAAGCACGCTAACAACTACAGATGCCAAGGAAACGTCGGACTGTTTCTGAGTATTAGGAAATGCTGCATCTACTACCTGCACCGCCTCTCGGGATCCTACGGCTACGCGCCCTACATTGACAAGTACGGCGAGGTCGACCTGGGCTTCCGCCACGGACGGCCGCTGCTGCTGAACCAACGACGATACGACCTGATGCTGCGGGCCGTGTGGCTGAGCCACGGCATTCCCAGCTTCATCAGCCGCAAGCTGGAGATGGACATTAACAACGGCGGGTGGGAGACGATCTGAGGGAGTTTGTGTGAGGCTGCCTAGATGGCGAGGCTAAGGGTTGGCATTTTGCATAGACTGTTTCGTCCGAGGGATACCAGGAATAGATGGGTTTACTATTATGACAAGAGAGCATGTCCCGCTGTCCAGGGGTAATATCTCAGTAACACCGAACATCACGTGTCGGGATGTCACGTGCTATTAGTGTCACGTGGATTGCACAATAGCAACAGAAAGCGCTTCATGGTAGTACCCAGTCCACATGACGATAGCCTACGCATCGGCCTCGCGGCTCTCCTTCTGTGGACCAGCGCCGGCTTCGACGCCTCCGTCGCCATTTGTTTCCGTGGCTTTGGCTGCTCCGTCTGCGTCGGTCTCGCCCCCATCCGCGTCTTCTGCGTCTTCTGCCTCTCCTCCGTCTTCCCCCTCGTCTGCCTGCTTGTGCTGGTACACGTTGATCCAGCCGTCCTGGCCGCAGCTGACCATGGTGGCGCCGCAGACGTCGACCCAGAAGCACACGCCGCCCTTGTGGGCGCGGCGCAGCCGCTGCACGACGGCCTTGGTGCCGACGTCCCACAGCACGACGTCGCCGTCCTCGCTGGCGGCGGCGACAAACGGGCGCAGGCGGCGGCGGCGGCGGCTGCGCGGCGACGGCGGCGGCGGCTGCTGCTGCTGCTGCTGCTGCGCAGGCGTCCCGTCCTGATCGTCGGGCGAGGCGCCGCTCTCCAGCACGCCAAAGCAGCCGCCGATGGAAAAGGCCTTGTTGCGGTGGCCCTGGTACGTCTTCTTGACGATGCTCGGCGTGGCCACGTAGTCCCACAGGCGGACGCACGAGTCCAGGTTAAAGGCCAGCACGTAGCGGCCGTTGGGCGAGAAGCACACGTTGGTCACCGCCGGGTTGTCCTCGTTGAGCAGCAGCAGCGTGCGCAGACACTGGCCCGTGCCCGTGTCCCAGATGCGGCTGCAGGATTAGTCAGCGCCAGCCGTCACCATCGCGGGGCGCCAGGGTAACTCACATCAGGCCGTCGGTCGAGCAGCTGACGACCAGCGTGCCGTCGCAGCAGAAGTCGATGCCGCTGACCGGGTCGCTGTGGGCCGGCAGGCTGCGCATCAGCCGGCCGGCCCGCACGTCCCAGAGGAAGACGGCCTCGTCGTAGCTGCCGCTGGCGAGGATGTTTCCCTTGGGCGAGAACGCCAGACAGTAGACGTAGTTGTGGTGGCCCAGCAGCGGCAGCCGCGTGCCCCGGGCGCCGCCGCTGGCCGTGCCGTCGAGCCGGCCGTTGCGCGCGTAGCGGTTGGCCCGGACCCTGGCCGTGGCTGCAGCCGTGGCCGTCTTGCTGGCGGCGGTGCCGGTGTCCGGCTGTGCCGGGTCTCGCTCGGGCTCCAGCTCCAGCTCCAGGCCGGAGCCCGGCTCGCCGCCGCTGCCGTGCACCAGCGAGTGGGCCGGCTCGGCCGTCACGCGGTCCCACAGCCGGATGGCCTTGTCGTCCGACCCCGTGGCCAGCGTGTTGGAGTCGGGGCTCCACGCCAGACACGACAGTCCGGCCAGGTGGCCGACCAGCGTCGTAATGTGTGCTCCCGTCGCCGCGTCCCAGATCCGCGCCGTCGCGTCCGCCGACGCCGACGCGATCCACCGTCCGTCCGGCGAGATGCGCACCTGCGACACCGGCCCGTCGTGGCCGCGCATCGAAAACACCCGTCGGTAGTGCGGCCGCGGCGAGGACGACGACGCCGACGAGTCCGAGTCCGAGGCCGAGCCCCGTCGATGGCGCCGCGCCTGGTCGTCTGCCTTGGCTCGCCGTCGTGTCCGCGACCGCGAGGGCGAGGGCGACCGCGACGACGCCGACGCCGACGCCGACTGCGACAGGTGTCGTGACCGCGACCGTGACCGCGACCGTGACCGAGACCGCGACCGCGACTGCGACCGCGACTGCGACCGCGACAGCAAGCGGTAGGCCGAGGGCGAGGCCGACCGCAGAGGCGACCGCGACTGCGACTGCGACTGCGACCGCAACTGCGACTGCGACCGCGATGCGGACGCTGCCCGCGGCGACTCGTCCCGCGTCCGCGTCCGCGACCGCGACCGCGACTGCCGCGGCCGCACCGCCCCCGCAAGCTGTGCCGACGGCGAGCCCGTCGACTCGCGCCCGCTGTCCGCCGCCCGGCCGCCCCCCTCGTCGTCGCCGTCGCCGTCGTCGTCGTCGCCCAGCTCGTCGTCGTTGGCCGGTGGCCGTCCGGGCCGCTCCCACTGCCGTCCGCCCCGGATCGAGAGCGTCTCGCCCGCCTTGCTCGGCGCCGGCTTCTTCACAGCCCCGCTCGCCACGCCGTCCGCGCCGCCACCCGCTTTGGCGCCGCGCACCTTGCGTCGCTTGGCCGGACGCTCGGGCGCTGCTGTCGTCTTCACCGGCGCCATTCTCTCGGCCGACGACGTGTCTCCGCGCCTGGCGGAGGGGAAACGGGCGTCGCACCGTATATGGATGCGTGTGTGCGAGCGAAAGAGGCAAGAAACGGTCGCTGTGTCGTCAAAAAAGGAGGGCCGGCAACGCGGTTGGGCGAAATACAGGCGCGTTTACATGGACGAACAAGTCGGAGAGAATGATGACAAGGCAACGAACTCCTGCTTGCTTTTTTTTGCGGGGACGCCTTCCAACAGCCCGCAGTCACGCAAAGGATCAGCTTACTGGCCATGTGATTGGCTGTGGGTCCCGCCGCTTGAGTGCCCAGCTGTGAGATTGAGAAGGCTCGACCAGCTTCTCTTCACGCCTGTCATGCGGCGAAAAGCACCTGGAAACTGTGCTCGCATATGCCAAAAAGCCTCTGCGAAAGGACACCCTCTGTCCAGACTCCAGCTGCGTCTGCTCATAGCCACTCTCCGTGTCCGTACGTCGCACACCGGTCTTGACCGCCTGGCTGCGGCTCACCGGACAACGGCCTCCAAGCTCCCAGGAGAGCTTTCTTTTTGCTGTGAGAACACGGTCGACTGGACTGGACAGGCCGGCGTCAGACAGAGCACCACCGCAAGCATTTTCCCGCTTCAATTCGTCCACGGCACAATCTTGCTGCCAGGACTCGCCCAGAGTAGCAGGCAACCTCGCCTATGAAATTCCTTGGTCGCCTTAGCAATCTTATCGATAACACACTACCACCTTTTTTTTCCCTCCTCCAGCGAACCAGCCTCGATTTACAGGCCGATGGGCCCACTAATGACACACTGTGGCCAATCACACACGGCCGTCCCCACTGCGCTTTCCATTCATCGTAAGAATTTTCTGGGCCAACTAGCAAAATCCACTTTATTTTTTTTCTGCCGTACAAAAAAAAAATATTTACATATATACTTGTAGCCCGTTTTCACCTCCTCCTCCCTCCTTTTCTCCTGCTCTTTTCCACCTTCTCGTTACCCTGCTCTTGCTTTGCCTCATCCCCCCTGCTCCTTGGTTTGGTTACTTTCCGAAGCCCCGATCTTGAAACTTCCTGCCCATCACATCATCCCCCTCCATCACAACGCAACCGACAATCATGTCTCAGCCTCAGGGTGTCTTTGGCCTCGAGGTGCCGCCCGGCGGCGTCCTCATCCCGGCCGTCCTGAACTTCCCGGCTACTGTACGTCTCTTCTATGCCAGGCTCTGCTCTCCTGCTCCCCAAGCCCTGCCTGTCCCGCCCTTTTTACCGCTGTTTTCTCTCCCTGGCCAGTTCACTGACTCCTTCCCAGATTGCTATCTCCATGGCTGCCATTGATCCCACGGCCGAGGCCGAGGCTGATGAGGAGGGCAACGTCCCGTCCACCGGCCGCTCTACCCTGCGCATCGTCCGCCGTCCCATTGGTGACCTCGACGATGATGAGGACGATGAGGACGAGTACCTCCGCAGCATCCTTGCCGGCAGCGACGATGAGGATGATGAGGATGATGATGACGAGCCCAACGGTGGCCCCAGCGACCCTTCCAAGTCTCCTCGCCGCAAGGACATCAAGGCTCTTCTGGCCGCCCTTGCCGCAGAGAACGGCGAGGACGACGACGAGGACGATGAGGACGAGGAGATGGAGGACGCCGATGCTGCCAAGGGCAAGAAGAAGGCCAACGGCGTCAAGCCCGCCAAGGTCTCCAAGAAGGGCAAGGAGCCCGCCACCGTCGCCGACGACGAGGATGACGAGGACGAGGATGATGACGAGGACGATGACGAGGACGACAGCGAGGACGACGAGGATGTCGTTCTGGAGGACTTTGTTCTGTGCACCCTCGACACCGAGAGAGTATGTTCCTTCTTCCCCCCTCCTCTGCCGTGGCTGCCGCTGACACCCCGAAACAGCTCTACCAGCAGCCCCTTCAGATCGAGATCAACGCCGGCGAGACCGTCTTCTTCACCGTCACCGGCAGCCACGCCGTTCACCTGACGGGCAACTACATCGTCGAGGACGACGAGGACAGCGAGGACGACGACGACGAGGACGACGAAGACTACGACCTCCCGCCCGATATCGACCTGGAGGAGCTGGACAGCGACGACGAGGGTGACGAGCTCGACGAGCTCGACCTCATCACCGGCCGCATCGAGGAGGTGGAGGACGACGACGAGGTCGCCCCCAAGCTCGCCGAGGTCAAGAAGAGCAACAAGAAGCGCCCGGCCGAGGATGCCGCCGAGCAGACGCTGGATGAGCTGATCAGCAAGGAGGCCAAGGGCACCGAGACCAAGCTCACCAAGAAGCAGCAGAAGAAGCTGAAGAACAACCAGGGCGAGGCCGTCGGCGTCCAGAAGCAGGACGACGAGAAGAAGCGCGTCCAGTTTGCCAAGAACCTCGAGCAGGGTCCCACCGGCTCTGGCGCCAAGGATGCCAAGGACACCAAGGACACCAAGGACTCCAAGGACTCCAAGGGCAAGGCTGGCCTGGGCGTCAAGGTCGTCCAGGGCGTCACCATCGACGACCGCAAGCTGGGCTCCGGCCGTATCGTCAAGTCCGGCGACCGTGTCGGCATGCGCTACATCGGCAAGCTCGAGAACGGCAAGGTGTTTGACTGTACGTATTCCCCCGTCTCGTCCTTCAGGTGCCAGGAAACTAACTCGGCTCCCAAACAGCCAACAAGAAGGGACCTGCCTTCTCCTTCCGCGTCGGCAAGGGTGAGGTCATCCGCGGCTGGGACATTGGTATTGTCGGCATGTCCATTGGCGGCGAGCGCCGCCTGACTATCCCCGCGCACCTGGCCTACGGCTCCAAGAAGCTGGACGGCATCCCCGCCAACAGCACGCTGATCTTCGACGTCAAGCTCCTGGAGATCAAGTAAACAGGCGATAACGTCGACATCTCAACCCGTGTCGGGGAGGGTTCTCTGCCCTGTACTATTATGTTTTGTCTTTCTCACGCCGTTCTCCCCCATTGCTGCCGTTTCTAGTCTCATGCTCTGTTTTTTGTTGGTCATAAAAGGGGTTGTTTTTTTGCTCGCCAGTCATGGCCGGGGCAGCATTGTCTTTGCTTTTCTCCTTTCCTTTTTCCGGTTGGTCAGGATACCAATCAGCGAGGATCCGGTCGCTGCTCTAATGTCTCGGCACGGTAGCTGAATGCAGCTTAAAGTCTAGGGGCGATCATCCAAGCCGATTTGGGCGGTATGGATTCGGCCCAGTAGACGGACAGATGAGGGTTGTTGCATGTTGAACGTTTATGTGGCTGGAATACAAAAAGCTTGTAACTTGTCTTATGCGCCTACCGGATAATGTCCTGGGTCAGAAAATAAAATAAATAACGCAACTGCCTATTGAATATATGTCTGCTGCTGTGCCTTCCTCCTTCCCGATGCTCTCCGATGGGAATGTGGTCCGAGGAAGTAGCAACCCGCAGACAGGAGAAAATAACTTGCAAAATGGAAGGGGCTTGTTGACGGGGAGTCAAATCCTACATCTTACTTTACGCTTCTTCATGGCCGGTCGTCTCCATTCGCATCTTCTGGTCTGGTTCAACACCCTTGAATGACCTGACCCGTCATCCAAGGCTAGCACATCTTTTGTTTCTCTTGTTGGTTTCTCGCACTCTTTGGTCCCTTCTACTGGTCGCTTTCTTCAGAATATTCAATCATATGCTAGCCCCTTCATATCTACCGATCTTGATCATAGCAGTCTCTCCTTGTCTTGCTATTCAGTCCTCACACCTTTGTTTCCCGCTTCTGCCCGCCACTACGGATAAGCCACGAGCGCAGCTGGATTACCCAGCTTCCAGTGCCGTTCCCCCATTCCTTGTCAGAGAATCCGGGTGTCTCATTAGACATTGTACCTATTGCCAACCTTTTGTCCTTCCAAATTCTTACCTCTGCACTTCTCTGTGGCCAGCAGAGTCCACGCTCTCGTCGATTCGGGTGCCCAAACAATATTCCACCCAGAGTTTGTGTTCGAAATAGCTTTCAGGCAATCAATATACGGTAGGGCTCTCCTGACTTTATCTCTGGTACAGAAACTTTCGTTACTTATGGCATCAGATTAGCGGACTACAGCAACACCTTAACGATCATGGCACTCAAATATCAACCCTCAACGGCACGGCTACAAGAACTACTCGAAAAGCCGACAAGTGAGCAGATTTTGGGTCTAGATAGGCACGGATCCAACAATATCTGCAATCATACCCGCGGTCACAACAACGGCAAAAGAGTGGCACTCCCATACCGCACTCTCAGGCCGCCAGAGACTGGCAAAGACAACAATAGTAGGCCCGGGCAGCTGCCAACATGTAGAAGCAATGAGCCACAACTCGTTGTGGTCAACACACCCGTCTTACGAATGCAACTACCGATAGCCAAGAGAAATCATCTCTCGCTACTGACACCGGAATCCAGAATAAACGTGCCTCGCGATTCGCTAATGTCATCACCTACTTCTCCTGACACGCTGTCCACTGACGGAACCAGTGGCGGCCTGTCTCCCAGGTCCAAATTTTACACCGATACCCCCCCATCCACCTGCGGCTCGTCACCAAAGGAAGATGGAAGAATTGCGGGAAATGGGCAGTCTAGAGGAGAGTGCATCGCCGATATTGAACTAGATACCTCAGGTACGCACAGCAAGATTACCGTCGACTCTGTGTCATCGTTCAAAGAATCCATTGCGAAAAAGATACGAAGCCCCAGCAATCTATCTCATATGAAGCAGCCTACAGTGGCTGCAACACCTGGTGGATATAGAGTTGCGGCCCCTACAGCAGAACAGATCGCAAATTCTTCACATGGCTTGGCAGCCATACCCGAGATGGCTGTATGCTCGACCTCTCCGACAGTGTCCACAGTTGAGCGCGCAGCCGCGGCCAAAGTGTATCTTGAAACTCAATATAACGAGCTGCTCTCTGGACCGAGTGCACGCTCCACACGTCTGCATGCTTTGGAAACCGCGCTTTACAACTCTAAAGGACTAAGAAATGAGGAGAAGGAAGAACGCCGGAAAGCATTTCACCGCGCCGAGAGCAACCATTTGCGTGAGATCCGGGCAATGAAAGTGGAATGTTCTAGGTCTCTTTCGCAGGACCCGAAATCGGAAATGGCCGGACCTAGCAGCACCACCTGTGTCAATGATTTCGAAGGACTCAAAGTTCTTGGCAAAGGAAGCTTTGGTGTCGTCCGGTTAGTGCGAGAAAAGACGCCCGTGGGCGGCGAGCCAGCCGCGGAAAACAATATGCGAACGCAGGTTTATGCCATGAAGGTCATACGAAAGTCTCAGATGCTCAGATCAAACCAAGAGGGTCATCTCCGAGCCGAGCGAGACTTTCTAGTTGCTTCTGAAGGGTCAAGCTGGTCAGTACTAGAAGCTCTATTGGCTATCCTTCGGATAGCCTCTCCCTTTCCATACAAAACGACAGCTGATATCTTTCAACAGGATTGTTCCGCTGGTAGCCAGCTTTCAAGACTACTCCAATTTGTACCTCGTTATGGAGTTTATGCCTGGTGGCGATTTTCTCGGTCTTCTAATTCGAGAGAACATGCTTGACGAATCGGTGGCCCGATTTTACCTGGCTGAGATGATTCTCTGCGTCGAAGAGGCACATGCACTTCGCTGCATCCACCGAGATATAAAGCCGGACAATTTTCTGATCAGTGCCTCGGGCCATCTGAAGATTTCTGATTTTGGCCTTGCGTTTGACGGACACTGGAGTCACAGCGCAGGTTACTACAACAGCATGAGATACTCGCTTCTCCGCAAGCTCGAAGTCCGAATCGAAGGGGACGACCAAGACAAGAAAAATGGCGACAATGCACAAGCAGTGCGCTTGGAAATGGATAGCATGGCTGCCACGGACAGATACGAGCGGCCACCTGACGTTGACCAAGGCGAGCCGATTCTCCAGTGGCGGAATCGGTGCAACAACCACACATCAGCGACAAGCGTTGTGGGCACGAGCCAGTACATGGCACCCGAAGTAGTGAGAGGCGAGAGCTACGACGGCCGGTGCGATTAGTGGAGTATTGGCGTGATCCTTTTCGAATGCCTTTTCGGTCACACACCTTTTATTTCAGAGGAAGGGCGGAGTCAGACGAAGAAGAATATTGTGGTAAGTCTGGCTGGTCGAGCACTATCCGCGAGAGCCGGTGTGGTGCTTTGCTAACCGGTCTAGAACCATCGGTATACCTTTGTCATCCCTACGTGGCCGCCAATTTCCCGGCGTTGCCAGCATCTCATAACGTCTCTAATCAGCGACAAATCAGAGCGGCTGTGCTCCAAGCGGTATTTGCTAAAGGACGCCGCGGCCGCCTCTATGGCATTCAGCTCCTGCCCGCCGAGCATCCAGAGCGGGTTTGGGGGGAGAAACAGTACTTGCATAGCAACTGAGATGGACCTGGCTCGTCGATACGTGTTCCCATACGATGCCGAAGATATCAAGGCACACAAGTTTTTCAAGGGGCTGCCATGGGAACGCCTTCATACGATGCCGCCGCCTTTCATTCCCAGTCTGCGTTCGGAATACGACACGCGGTACTTTGATGAGGAAGAGTCCATCTCCGACATGGAGGAAAGCTCGCGGGCATCGTCGCCTTTGCCGATGGAGGACGGAGCCGTCGACGGTGCCCACAATGTACAGAAAAAGGACGCCCTGAGGACAGAGAAGAGCGACATGCTTTGTGGGTTCTCTCCGCTTGTGAAAGAAACAGCTCTGAAGTGGGTGGCCACACCATACGATTCTGCACGGATGAAGATAATCGAAGCCGAGATCGAGCAGTTGGCAGCAACAGGCCTCTCTCTTCAAGACCGAGACATACTCTTGGAGTTCATTCACCGCTTTGGGAAAAAGGAACGGAAACGGCCGCGGGACAGGCTTCTTCGCGATCCAGAAACCAAAAAAGAGGTCATGGAGATTCGGAAGAGGAGCGCATTCTTAGGGTACACATGGAAGCGGCCAAGGCAGTCTCCGGCTGCATTGGGCCCGCAGACCAAGGATGCGGATATTACCACAACGACGAGGACTTTCAATCGGAACCGGTTCTGGGCGAGGCTGCCGGCCTGAGACATTACCGTCTGGGCATAAAGAAGACGTGAAAGTGGTCCCTGCTGGGAAGCTTCTGGCCAGGTAGAGAGGGAGGCCAAGAAGAAACGAAAGAGTGCTGTGGCATCCATAGACGGCATTATTATTATTAGCTGCAATTATATATAAATATGCATACGTATGCCCTGGCTATGCAGCACGCAAGAATTGGCTACAGTTTTTCGCTCAGCAGCGACGACGATGTGTGGGTTGCAATAGCGGCTCTGGCGTTGGATATCTGCCCGCGGAACTCTTCCAGGTTGCGGATCTCGGAGCCGAAGAAGAGGAGGGCCAGAAGGCCGTCGACGACGCCGGCAGCGAGGCCGAGGCTGCTGAGCAGCATGAGCAGGAAGGCGACGAAGAGGCGGGGAACGAACCAGACGGCGACGTGGCAGGCGACGGCGACAACGACGGCGGAAAAGAAGTGGACAGAGCGCCAGAACTGCTGGCGACGCTCGCGGGCGATGTATCGGTCGATCTCGGCCAAGACGCGGTCGTAGATGTCGATGTCGGCATTGGCGTCAGCATGGGCGTCAGCACTGGCGTCGATACCGGCGTCGGTACTGACTACAGCTTTCATGTCGTCGTCGTCGGCAGACTGGAGGACCAGCGTCGCCTCGACAGCAAAGTGGTCGCTGACCGAGCAGCCCAGCGTCGGATGAGGCTCAACCATGGCGACACGTGCCGTCTCGACGGCCCAGCGGCGAGGGCGTGATGCTGAGTCAGCATCCGACGAAGCCATGTAGAAGATGTAGTCCAGGCGCTGGGCATGCGGATCGGGCGTGTCCGAGGCCACGGCGAACTCTTTGGCATGGACAGCCGCAGCGGCCGACGAAGCGGCAGCATCTGGTCCCGGTGGCGGCCGGCCACGGAAGGTCTGGAAAAGGCGTTTCTGCTTGTCCTTGGGCCAGCGCCAGGTGTTGAGCACGTTGTTGGACGTGGCGCCGTTCTCGGTCAGGTTGAAGGCGGCCGTGGGGCTGGCGGGGCTTGCGGCTGCTTCTGCAGTGGCCGTGTCCGTGGCCAGCTGTCTCTGCCGGGCCTGCTCGGCCGGCTCGTCTGCAGGGCCGAGCGAGGACAGCGGATGCAGCACGCGCCAGGCGTCGAGCAGGCACAGGCGGCTGGCGGCGTCGGCGTCGGCGCGGGCGCCCAGCTGTAGCACCTGGTAGGGCAGCGACTGCGGCAGCATGTTGAAGTCGCCCATGGCGAGGACGAGGCGTGTGGGCGAGCCCGACGAGCCCGACGAGCCCGACGAGCCCGGCGAGGGGCTACGGCCACGGCCACGGCCAAGACCGCGCTCGGCAGCAGCGGCGGCCCGGCGGCCCATCTCCCAGGTCTGGGCCAGCTGGTGGGCCAGGTAGGAGTCGTCGGGCCGGCCGGCCTCGTAGGGCGCGTGGGTGTGGGTGACGAGGACGTCGACGAGCAGGCGCGGGCTGACGCGCACGGTGGCGCTGGCGATGCCCTTGCCGACGAACCAGTCGCCGCGCCAAAAGGCCGTCGGCCGGCCGTTGAGCGCGTAGGCCTGCATGCCGGCCTGCGTGATGGGCCAGCGCGACAGCACCGCCAGGCCCGCGCCCCAGACGCCGCTGCGGAAGAACCGGCCGTGCGGCAGCACGTCGCGCGTGAGCGCGTGCACCGCCTCGTAGTCGGCCTGGCACCAGCACTCCTGCAGCGCCACGATGGAGAGCGGCGGGGACGAGCCGTCGTCGGCCGCCGCCGCCGCCGGCGCTGCCAGGGCTGCCAGGCGGCGCCCAATCTCGGCCAGCCGCTCCTCGCGCAGCGTCGATATGTGCTTGAGGCCCCAGCAGTTGAGCGTCAGCACCGTGATCGCAGAGGGCTCGTCCATGGCGAAGCCTGGGCTGCAGTGTGGATTTCGGGGCAGGCTAGCAGGGAAAAGACGTTGGCAGTGTTCACAGCCTAGGCGGCAACCAGGAAATAAAAGGAAGTCCGCTGTCCTCTGACGACGGCCTCCAGGAAATGATATTTTTTTCCCCAAGAAGATGCAAGGTAAGCAACGGCAATTTCAACGACAGAGGAGAGAGCAACGGACGCTCCTGCCGCCTGTTGCGTTATAAACCACCCCTCCCCTCTTTCTGCCACGTACGGCCATAGATACTGGAAAGCACGGGATCCCGTCCGCTCTCCCCTAGTTAAACCAGTAATCGGCGGATTAGTAGTTGGGTCGGTGACGACCAGCGAATACCCGCTGCTGTACGTTTCTTTTTTTTGCTTTTTTTGCCCCCCCCCCCCCCCCAATCCACCATGCTCCGATAAACCCAACGGTCATGCCTTTTCTCTACTCCATCGACAGTCTGTTCCTTCTCGTAATAAGACACTGCAACGTACTCCGTAGCTGGTAGTATTTACGTGGACTTGCTTTGTCATGGATGTCGTAAAAGTGTAGCGAAAAATACAGCATTTATCACCAAACCCTCCAGTTTCATCCCTATAGAGCATAGAAAACAACGAAGCAAGTGAATCAAAGAGTCGGGCGCCATCTAGATGCCAGAATCCCATATCACGCAAGGCATATTCATGCACAGTATGTACACACGATGCCCCAAAACCGCCCGCTCCAAATAAATGAATTGTAATAGTAACGAAAAACGCTGCCGTATCTCATAGGAGAAGGATGCGGACCATTGGCGAAAAGCGAATGATTGGTCATGTCTGTACTTCCGCAGTCACCGACTTCACCCGCTGGCGTGTGGCTTTCTGGCTGACGGTATACACCAGATCCACTGTCCAGAAATGGCAAATCTGTGCCAGCGCACCCGGAATGGCGCCGTAGATCGGGGCCACCAGAGGAACCATGATGTAGTCGATATAGTTCTTCCTCAGGCTCCGATGAGAAAAATTCATGCCCTCAGCCAGGCCGGCGTCTTTCATTTCCTTCTCGCGGATGGAGAGCGCGATCTCGTGGTAGTTCTCGTACAAGAAAAGATAAAAGGCAACCTCCATGAAGCCAGCCGTCTGGAGGTGTTTACATACGTTGAATATCCAGTTCATACCGTGAACATCCGCTGCATCTTCCGTCAACCGGTTGTATACCACCGAAGCCGCGATCAAGATGGTCGTCTGCACCGGCAGGAAGTGCGCCTCAAACAGCCGGTGGAACAAGTAGAAGGCACGCTTGTAGTCAGGGCTCTTGAGAACGCCGTGGCTGACATCGGACAATATGCCATCTTCGGTGGGATCTTTGGGCTTCTCGTTGCTGTGCAGGGCATTCGGCTGAGCTTGCGTAACGTCTGTGCCAGTTGGGCCGTTTCTATAAACAAATGTCAGCAAGTCGTCCTGTGCCCGCAGAACGTGCCATATTCTCCAGAAGATCGTACAGGGAGCTGTGAAGAGGCCGAAACGTGTGCGAGGTGCGCTTTCGGTTCTGCCAGACCTCGAGCATCTTGCACAGCGCAAAGCCAGTGTCCAATGCACCCCACATGTGCCGTAAAGCTTGTTTGTGCCGCGCGCCCATGTCGAGACGAATGCCACTCATACCTTTGCCATAACCGCCTGCTGTGACGTTGCTTTGGCTGATAGGACTGATAACGGTTCGCACGGTCAGATGGCCGTTGAGGGCGAAGAAACACTTGATGTACATGTGCAGGTCCTCGCCAATGGCCTCCGAGTTGCAGTCCCAGCCGCCGACCCGATCGACCAGCTGGAGAGGTAACGAGTAAACCGATGTAGGCGGGGAAATGGTCGATCCTCGATACAGGCCCGAGAGGCCGGCCGCACACTAAAGAATGTCGGCAACACGAACCATGGCGGGAACACTGTCGGCATTGCGGTCAAAGATGATCGGCGCCGCATACAACGTGGTGGCGGCAGTTTCTGCGTAGGTCATGTGCATCGTGGCAACCAAGGCAAAGTAGTTGGACGAAAGGTGACTGTCGGCTGCATCGGGAACTATGGTTAGCACCGTTGTTGGTTGGGACCAGGGGGACCAGGAAGCCATGAGAGCTAACCATCAATGCCGGTGACGATCACATCCTTTCGACAGGTGATGGGGTACCTCTCGCTTAATTTTCGAGCTGCCCAGTTTACATTGCTGCCCTTCCTAGGACAGTCGCCAGGAATGCCGGTAGGGTGGATGGTGAAGTCAATGGAGCGAAACTTCGTGGCGAACTCGTTGATGAGCGACGTAGCCTTCGTGTCCGCATCGGCTTCGCGCTGCTCCATGGCCAGGTAGACCTAGAACAGAAATCATGTCAGCCTGCCGCCGGTGTTGGCGAACCCTCAAGGCCACGCTTCACTCACGTCGTAGCCGCAGTGTGCTCGAGGGTGTGATGCTAGCACGTCGAGGGTTTCCCGGAGTGTATCCATTTCCTCCCGGTAGTTCGGAATGATGATGGCGTGAATGACACGCTCTGACTTCGAGTCCCTGGCGGCGTATAAGTCGGGATCTAGGCCGTCAGATTCGCTACCCACACTGGATAAAGCGCCAGAGGGGGTCGGAGTCTCCGAGTCAGGTGGTGATGCAGACGAGCTGTCCCTCGAGTCCTTGGATGTCTTGCTACGCACGGTCTTGCGTAGAGAACCAGTAAGATCCCATATGGCCCAGCAGGCACGCAGGGGGATGGCTGTCACCAGAATGTGGATGAGCAAACAGTACCATGAGAAGATGACGGTCCAGATATCAGCACCATCGGGTGAGAGCTGTGAAGCAGTCGGATTGTCTTCTGGGTGGTAAACGTTACGGTGCGTCCATGCGGTGAGCTCCCTCGATATAACCCAGCAGCTTAGCAGGGCAACAAAAACCATTGACAACCCCGCCAAGCGCTGGGCACACCACATAAATAGGGACATTGTGCTTTGGGAGAGAAAAAGAAATATAGGAGCCTTAGACAATTGTAGGAGAGTGCTTAGGATATAGTTGCCGAAGAAGAGAGGTCTTGACTCGGCCTGAAGGCTGGAGGAGGTGGTCGTAGTAGAACTCTGGCCCGTGATGATAAGTGTGTTCCGCCAGTTAGGAGAGAAGTCCGCGTCAAATAATAGGAATTGAGGCTGTCGATAATAATATTTTGCTCAGAGCCTGGCAACGGACTGAGCGAGGCGAGCAGGTCGTCAATGCAACACAATGAGATAAATGTATGGCCCATCGTAAATGTAGAGAGGCTGGGTAAGAAAAGGAATAAGATCATGGAGGGAAGGCACGAGTGAGTGCTCTGTACAAGAGGAAAGAGGTCAATGGGAAGGAAAGAGGGGTCAAATAGCAGGGAATCGCCTGGCGATCACGACCGTTTGGTTATAACTTGTATTGTTTTAGTATCGAGTCTTACAGTGAGGTCTTCCGAGATGGTGTGATTGCTATGAAAAAGAAACAAGCTTTGACAGTTGGGAATATAAGGAGACAATATGATAGACCGAGTCTTGGAGTACGCTCACTAGAAAAGGTACGGGTATTGGATGAGGAAAGTTGAGTAACAACGGGAGCTATAGAATATGGATAGCTATTAGTTCGTGTTCTCTAACCGGTGGAGAGAAATTCCTTGGCATCATAAAGATAACCTATTTAAAGAAAAGAGTGGCAAGCTGTGATATGATCGTGGTGTATTCCGGTTGGGACTCGGAGTTACTACATCCAGAGAGATGAAGTCTTCCTTGGATTTTGAGAAGAAACCATAGGACTTCATATATGAAGCACACCAAGGTTCTTGGAATATAAAGGCGGGAACTATGACGTCCGTCTCTATTGGGTCTGCAGATGCGATGTGTTTTGTCTCTGGTTTTCGGCCACAATAGGGCAATCCCTCAACTTTTAAAGGGCCACTGCTTCGAACAGATAAGATGGCACAAGGTCAAGTCACAACAGGCAGACCGTGGGAGGATGGACCTTGTTGCCATCACAGCAGAGCTTGAAGTGCAGTATATCTGCTATGTGTTGTCGTGTCAACTATCGTCCAGGTTGGCCCCGAGGGTTGAGTCGGTAAATAACAGAAACAAACAATATTGGGGTTTCTTTATCATCTACAAAGCTGCACCCGTAGTAATGGCTATCAATCGCGGAAACGTTTGCATTTCGCCTGGCAGACTGCGGCTTTGCGCCATAGCAGCTGCTTGTATGGGACTCCCACGCAAGGTGGGCTCCGCTGTACCAGTCTATCCAGTCGACTAACACCCTTTTTGACCAGAGCAACCTCAACCTTTTTGGGCGCCACTAGTGCTCCTTCAGCCTCGCTGATTGGAGCCCTCGCCTCGTGGTCTTGTTGATTCGCCCTGTTAGCTCCTCCCTAGCCGATGCCCCCTCCGAAAGCGGTGTCGTGATCCGCGTTTTAAACGGGCTCAACCAAAGCCCAGACTGCTTCACTCGTAAGATACTCTTCTGGCCGGTCACTGCTGATCTGTCATCTCCGGTTTTGGTGATGTGGCCATAGAGCAAACTGTGCGGCATCGACTTCTGCCACTTTCTTGGGTTTCTATCAAATCGCTTTTGAAGACCATTCAGAGAAGCTCTTGCCAAGGTCCGACGATCATTCGCATGGCTGGCTAATCTGGCTGTCCCCATTCCGCTGGATGCAGCACTAGCCTCCCACATGGGAGAGGCCGTACCAGAGATTCGTCCGTTTCAAGGTCCCATTGCCTTTCTACTCGCGAAGCTACTGGGGCTTGCCACTCGCCCTGCAGAGGACAAAAAGAGTTGGAAATGACAGAGTAACGTCATCATCTGATGATATCAAGGCGTCCAACCCCACTTCACGCAGACCGCTACCTTACGATCTGTCGTGGTAGCCATTGTTCGGTTGGGTGCATGACTAGCGAAAAGGGATGCAGCAGCCCGCTTCCGCAATCTGCCGTTCCGCGGTCTAGACGTATGAGCACTGAGGTGGCGCCATTGTTTTGGTGCGGCAAATATGCGTTGCTCCTATATACTGCATGCAACATGTCGCGATTTTTAACTGCCAGTACACTTCCCACTGTTCCAAGCCGTGGATCTCTCTCAGGGTGCAGTGGGTGGTGATAGCAAAGCAACCATAGCACGCTTTGACACAGCCACCAGTTGACCTTCACAGCATGAGCCCCGACGTATGAGGCATTCGGCCCCGCCTTCAATATTGACGGCTATCGTTGTAGAGGGTTTCGCTTTTGAGTTGGAGGATTCGTGTAATTTGCGATCTGCCAGGGGCCATCTTGTCAAACCCATGACACTGTAGTGCCGTCGATGTAGCCGAGGAAACGAGAGCGCTTCTCATGTATCGCATCGGCCTTGGAGCCGCGCGTCGTTTTTAAACCGAGATAGAAGCCCGTTCATCCTTGAAACCTGGCGCCGAAACTGTAGGGTGCGGATCTGCATGCACGGTGGAGGGCATCGAACTTTGGGCGGCGGAAATGTTGGATTCGGGCATGGTTCACGTCTTGTTGCCTTTGCCGGCACGAACACATCACACGTTCTTGTCGAAGAGGTTCTGGATGGGTTTGGCAGCCTGAAACACCACAAGTCAGCTATGAGGCTCCGAGTAAGAAACGCAAAAGATGACGTAGACTGACGTCGATAAACTTCTCCAGATCTTTGTCCAGATTGGCCAAGTCCTCTTTCCGCTTCTTGTTCTCGGCGATCAGCTTGAGCTTCTTCTTCAGAAGCTCATTCCGTTGCTGCTCGAGGGCCTCGCGCTCCTGCTTCTCGTGTGCGATCCGTGCTGTCATCAGTGCCACCTCGTCGCTGTCTTCCTGCTCCGGGTGTGCTTCCAAGAACTCTTCCACGGAAATGAGAGGCAGGTGCTTGTATGAGTGGCTGTGGATTGGAAAACGTCAGTGTGCCAGCCCCCTAGAAACAATGGCAAGAGGCGGGCCGTGTCAACGCACTCGTAGTTTTCGCAGGCCGCGATCTCGCCCTGCAGATGTCTCTGCTCATAGTAGAGGTTCTGGAGCTGGAGATGCAGCCTGTCGACCTCCTGTCGCGCCTCTGCCGTCTGGGCCTTGGTGTCGCGGGCCGTGAAGCATGCCGACCGGTGTAGGCTCCGCAGCTGTGCAATGTTGGCCGTCAGTCGCTTCTGCTGCCGGGAGATCTCGACAAG
Organism: Grosmannia serpens; assembly: GCA_029299595.1. Taxonomy (NCBI): domain Eukaryota; kingdom Fungi; phylum Ascomycota; class Sordariomycetes; order Ophiostomatales; family Ophiostomataceae; genus Grosmannia; species Grosmannia serpens. The sequence goes on from JANSMH010000219.1 coordinate 34,583, forward strand.
GCGGTCGTTGCGCGTCGATGCGACGGCATCCCCAGTCGGAATAAGCTCTGTCGACGCGGCGTTTTCTGCAGCCAAGTTGACGAGGGCCAGCGCCTGCTCTCGGGCCTCGACTGCCGCCTCCAGCAGGGCCACGAGGCCGGGATCGGATACGATGGAGTTTGCCATTGCAGCTGCAGCACCGTCGCGATGTCGATAGCTGGCAACAGGCCGTTGACGCTGCTGCAAAGCGTGAAATCAGTTTGTAGCGGCTGGGGTATCCGAAAGCGGCTAGCGCTTGTTGAGCTCACATGACCTGTTAGGTTCGTACGAAGGAGCAGGGTAAAACCCGAGTTCGCCCCAGTAAAACTGCGCATAAGATCCTGAGGGGGGATTTCATGCAGCACGCGCTTGCCGCTACCAGCAACCATTGGCAGAAAATCGGCCGGGATTACCGCTAAAGGCAATGGCAATTTCCTGGGTGAGCCAACACTCAACCGAATCGCCATCCGGAATTTCTCGATCCTACCCATCCGCCGACTGCCGGAGCAAGACACCAGGCTGGTACATCCGTTTTGCTACCCTCCATCCTCATTTTACATAGTAGAAGCAGCTGAGCCGAGCCGCTTCGTCCGGTCCTTGTTCGATTCCCGATTCCCAGCCCTCTGCGAACGGTTTGCCGAATACAGCGCGCCTTGTAACTGGAAGCGATCACTCCTTACATGGGCACATCTACAAGCCGTGCTTAACGAGCCCGCCGGGGCCTACTGTCGACCAATTGCAGCGAGGGACGTTGTACGCCGTCAGCGCACCTGGATCCAGAGGTTCGTGTGCACGACCGCCCCCCCTCGTCCTAGGCGTCTACCGAGAGACTGCGTCGCACCCCGTACGCGACAACATGGACTTTTCCAACAAGGTGGCCCTCAACTCCTCGCTCTCCTGCAACCCGCTGGAGGGGGGGTCGGAGGCCAAGACGACAGGCTCGCAGCAGGCGTCGGAGCTGCACCCGACGCGCAGACGGCGGCTGTCGTCGTTCAGCCGGCCGCGGAGAAAGTCGATTGTGAACCAGATCATTGAGAGCGAGGAGAGCCTGCTCCTGAAGGTGTGTATGCGCGCGGACGGACGGCAACGGACGGCAGCGGCTGGCAGAGGCTAACGGGGCAACGGCAGCTGGACGAGTTCCTGACGGAGCTGGAGCAGCGATTTGAGAAGTTCGAGACGTACGGCGAGCTGACGCTCGACGCGAGCATCTCGCGGGCGTACCAGACGCTGCAGGTGGTGCGCACACGATGCTCGCACGTGTCGGAAGGGGTGCTGGGCGCGGGGCGGCGACGGCTGCAGATCATGGTGGAAACGCTGGAGACGCGGTACCAGGAGGCGCTGGCAGCGGCGGAGTCGCTGAACGAAAAGGCGCGGGTGGGCATCGAGCTGCTGGACGACATGCTGGCGGACTTTGAGACGTACGTGAACAAGCTGCGCGAGCGCAGCATGGCCAACGCGGCGGACGCGGCCGGCATGCTGATGGACGAGAGCCGGCGGGTGGTGGACGGCGGCATCGGACGGGCGCGCGAGGTGGTGGACGAGAGCCTCGAGCGGGCGGCCAAGTGGGCGGCCGGCACGCTGGAGGAGCACATCCAGCACGCCATCAGCAGCGCGCGGCAGCACGGGCTGCTGCGCTACGAGGAGCTGCCGACGCCGTGGCGCATCAACCCGCACATCCTGCGCGGCTACCGCTTCAGCGAGACCAAGGTGGCCTGCGTCCGGTCCATGTTCCGCGTGTCCAACGAGCTGGTCAACATCTGGTCGCACGGCCTCGGCGTGCTGCTCGTGCTGGCCGTGGCCTTTTACCTGTACCCGACCAGCGTGACCTTCCACCTCAGCACCAAGACCGACGTCTTCATCGCGGCCACCTTTTTCTTTGCCGCCTGCCAGTGCCTCGTCTGCAGCACCATCTGGCACACCATGAACTCCATCGCCGACGCCGACCTGATCTCGTCGCTCGCCTGCGTCGACTACACCGGCATCTCGCTGCTCGTCGCCGCCTCCATCATGACCACCGAGTACACGGCCTTCTACTGCGACCCCGTCAGCCGCTGGGTCTACATGGCCACCACCGCCCTCCTCGGCATCGGCGGCGTCGTCCTGCCCTGGCACCCCTTCTTCAACCGCGCCGACATGGCCTGGGCCCGCGTCGCCTTCTACGTCGGCCTCGCCGCCACCGGCTTCCTGCCCCTGCTGCAGATCTCCATGACCCGCGGCGTCTTCTTCGTCTGGGAGTTCTACCTGCCCATCACCAAGTCGCTGCTCGTCTACCTCTCCGGCGCCTGCGTCTATGCCAGCAAGGTGCCCGAGCGCTGGTGGCCCGGCATGTTTGACTACATCGGCGGCAGCCACAACCTCTGGCACGTCGCCGTCCTCGGCGGCATCCTCTTCCACTACACCGCCATGCAGGACTTCTTTTCCAACGCCTTCCGCCAGGCCCAAGACGGCTGCCCGGCATACTAGGCCGCCACGCCCCGTATGCTTACGCCTTACGTACTGTATTTGACGAGTCTTTCGGTTGCCGATGATGACTCCACGCTAGCATTTGTTTTGTTTTTTTCGTCCTTTTGGGAGCATCTAGCTAGGAGTCGCGTGTCTGTCTTGTTTCATAGCCGAAGTCAGATGGCAATACAAAAGCGGCGTGTCCGCAGACAAACTATTACCAGCATGCCTTGAGCCCGAGATCCTGTGACACGAGAGACGAAGAGAACTGTAACCCAGAAGCAAGCAATACCTGCCTTTTATTGAAACTAAATAGTTGTAAACGTTGAGACCACCATGCATACCATAACCTTCAGTCATTACCAAACTCATTTCTTCCTCCTGAACCCACGGATGCGATACATAATACATAATACACAGCATGCACACCAACTGCCCTCTGCAGCATGCCAAAAAAAAAAAAGAGCCCGACACCGTCTCCCGCTGCTCGAGCCTGCAAGTATTAAAACAGAACGGGGTAAAACGAAAGTGCTGACCTGTATATATTGAGCACTGTCTCCCCACCCCGCGAAACAAATCGAACCTGCCCCATAGGCCAGCGGACCCCGGTCAGAGATAGGTGGAGCCAAGCATCGGATGCCAATATGGCTCATGGCCGTAAAAAGTCCAAAAAAACTGCACCATGCTACCTCACTGGGCGTGGTTGACAATCTCAGTATACACATCTGCCGGAAGCTTCCGGATAATGGTCAGGGTGACGCCCTTGATGGCGTCTGCCTGAAGGGCCGGAAACGATCTCAGCAGCTTGTTGGGACTGTGTGTCTGTTAGCAGCTGCCAGGCCGGGAGACCGGCAGTGAGAGTCGGCAATGCGGACGCACCTGGGGCTGGTCAGAATCTGATTCCGTATCAACATCAGCTGCGCAACGATGCAGAGGATGTTCAGATGCGGCCCGTACGCAAACAAAAAGTCCCAGAGCCGCAGGACCTCGGGAAGCGGCGGCGTGCAGGCGCACAACGTCAAGACCGAAGGGAACGCGTAGATCTCGGCCGTCAGGTTCTTGGAGAGGAGATACAGGCTGAGCTTGGAGTCGACAATGGCCAGCACCTTGTCCACAAGCGCCAGCCCCTTGTGCACGCCGTCCATGGCGCCACGGATGTACCCGGGACACTCCTTGGTCAGGAGGTGGTGGAAGGCGACAAACGCCTCGGCCTCGCTACGTGCGGCATAGAGGAACGGCGCTGCCAGCACGTTCATGCCCTGCACGTAGGTGCCCGGCTCGGCCGACACGCTGGTCTCCGAGCCTTCCGTCGTCAGCGTCAGGGCGCGCGCACGGTTCTTGGCCGCGGGGGATGTGTTGGCCGATCGGGGGGACGCGTCCACGGCGCCGGCCGAGCTCTTGGTCGGCGTGCCGCAGAGCGGCTGAACGGCGGGCAGAGACTGGCGCGAGGTCGGCGGGGGCGCCAGCGGTTTCTTCAGGCTCTTCTCCTCCCTCGAGTCGTGGAGCTTCCAGGCGATGGCGTTGAGCAGCCGGATCAGGCTGGCCTCGCTGACGCGACGGCGAAACAGCGGATCGGTGGTGAGCGTGCGGAACGTGTCGTTGCGGATCTTGGAGTAGGCAGGCGACGCGCCGCGGTGGATGAGCGAGAGGTAGGCGTCCGTGTCCAGGACGGGACAGTCGAGGAGGACCAGCCAGGCATAGATGCGCGCCGAGGACTGTGCCTGAAAGTCAGCAGGGAAGCCTTGGGAGGGGGGGGGGGGGAATCACGCCGGCAGCAAGCAGCTGCTGCCTACCATGCCGTCGCTGTCGCTCTTGATGCCGGTCTCCAGGATCTTCCATCGCAGGTTGTTCAGCGCGCCGATCACGTCGCCGTCCGGAGGCCCGTCGCGTATCAGCCGGTCAAAGGAGATGGAGTCGAGGGCCGGCGACCGTCCGAGCAGCGGCCGGCGACTGGGAGCAGCCGCGCCGGTGCTGATCTGCTGGAGGCTCGCGGCGTCGCTGTTGGCGCGGCCGCGCTGCGGCGACCGATTGGCCCCGCTGGCGTTCCGCCGGGCCGGCGACGCCGGCCGCTGCAGCGGCGGCGGCGGCGGCGCATGCTGCTGGGCACGCTGCTGGGCGAGGATGGCCGAGATGTTGCCTGCCTTGGCGCCGAGGTTGTGTGCCGACTGGAGCTTTCTAAGCGTCCGGTGGGTGCTCGGCGACGGAGGAGGGTATAATGCCACCGGCGGGGCGAGCGCCGGTATCGACGGCACCGCGTCTCTGGCTGGGCTCGGCATCGTGGGCGGTGGATGGCCGTTTGCGTGCAGCCGGCCGGCCTCGTTGGCAGCAGTGCTCGTGCAGCGGAAGTGGAAGCAGGACGGGCGTGCTCTTTTATGCGGGCGAGGCAGGGTGGACGGGGCAACAACACAACGGGCACTGGGCGCGGCCGTGCTTGTCTCGTCTCCATGCAACACGCGGCTACTGGTGTAGGGATGTATTTTTGGCACACGGCTGTGGGGTTGCTGTCGGTGGCTGGCGGGCGATGCTTTTCGGATGGCTGGCCGAATGCAACAGGTCGCGTTTTTTCGTGATAGCGCCGCGTAAATATACGCTCTAGTGTGTCTTCCCGCTGTAGCTTCCGTTGGCAGCGGTTCCCCAAGGGGAAAGAGCGCTGTGTAAGAGAATATGCAGGCCCCTGGCCGTAAGCTGGCAAGTGGCGGCGTCCTGCTATTTCCTTTCCTTTGCTTCCTCGTCTCGGACCGCCCGAGCTGCCACCATGGCCAATACTACTCTGTACATGGTGAGGTGCCAGCTGAAGGACAGAAAGGGTGCATCACGTGGCCTTGCACGTATCAGGAGGTACCATCGCTTGCTGCGTCCGAGAAGGAGACCTGTCAGTATCTCTAGTTATTGATTTTCGTAGCAGTCGTGTTCATGTGGGTCCGCAGGCACCTCGTGATTGGCCGGCCTCACCCAACATCGCGTGCCCCGCCACCTCCCATCGTTCCCCGCCTTTCCCATTCTTCTCCCTCCTTCTCTTAACATCTTCCTGTCTTCCCGCTATCAACAATCTCGAATCGCCTCTCTAAACCAACCCTTCAAAGACATCAGCTTCAAGAAGCCGAATCAAACCGTCACACCCCCCCCCCATCTGCGTACGCCCAAAATCATCTCCGCCTGGGCACGCGCCTCTCCACTGTTGTTTTCTGCTAACGTCGATTCAGCCCCTTCTTCAGAAAACTCTTCCCCAAGTCTTGCAGAGAAAGCCGAGTTGATGTCAATCGAAAATCTCAAGATCAATGGTATGTCCATCTGCGGCCCCTCCGATCTCTTACAAGCGCCAGATTCAGTCCTTCGGCGACTCTGCCGTCTCCAGATAAGAGACTAACGATGCGGCATTTGCTACACAGATCCCTTCGCCGACGCCGACGAAGATACCGGACAATCGCAGGCCAAGCAGCAGGAGTACCTCCATATACGCATCCAACGTATGTTGTATCTGGTCTATAGGACGCGCAAGCCGCGACCGATGCAGGGCAACCGCGTTGTGCATCGCGAGCGCTTGACTGGAAATATTCAGGGGGTCGCTGACATCTTGTGGGACCACAGAGCGCAATGGACGCAAGACCTTGACCACGGTCCAAGGCATCCCCCCCAAGTTTGACCATAAGGTAGGCAGCACAACCGACCGGTCGGTCGCACTACCGACGTTCTTTCCTTGCGTCACCAAGCGCCATCTGGCATCGTCAACCAGTATACTGACGCGTCTCACAGAAAATCCTCAAAGTCATCAAGAAGGTTAGTTATCCTACCTGCCCCTACTACTCTCTGCACCGGATAAGGACCACGCTAACTCCAAGATAGGATTTCGGTTAGTGCCATGACAGAAGCTGCAGGAAACGAAGGAGCGTACCTTCTCTAACCGCTATTGATAGCTTGCAATGGCACGATCATCTCCGCTGCGGAGTCCAAGGGAATGGGCGAGGTGATTCAGCTCCAGGGCGACCAGCGCAGCAAGATCCGTAAGCATGCGCCCATGCCAGCATCTGCACGACAGCCTACTGACTTGCCCAACCAGGTGACTTCCTTATCGACAAGGATAATGGACTTGGTCTCGATGAGAAGACCATCAAAGTCCACGGCTTCTAAACAGCGCCACATCCTGTTATATCGGCAGCCCTTCCGTCGACAGAGAGCAGTTCCAAGAGCTTTTTTTTGGAACTGTTGTCGTTCTAACGAATATAGGCGGATGGGGCTGGCTTGACCAGACAATATTCCGGGCTTCACCTCGATTTCTAGAGCAGGCTTGGAAGACACGCTGGGCACGTTGACACGATATATCTGGTGGGAAGGCATGATGAGAACATCGCGACTGGTGTGTTCAGGGCTGTCTCCTCGGCCCGACACACGAGGACGGGTTTTCACGCAGCTTCTGGTGTGAGAGTCTTTCGTTCCGATGAGAGTGGTTTTGTCGTATAATTAGAGGCTTTGCCTGCAGCGATTCTTTGTGATGATACCCTACTTGTCAAGTATTCAAGGGATAGTCGAAATAGAAAATGGGGCAGCAGTGGAAGCCGAACAAATTTGCGCCTGGCACATCTCGACTGGGATAGAGAGGCTACGATACGTCTGTGCCAGAGATACGGACACGTGCCAGCAAGACACACCAGGAAAGGCGTATTAGAAGAGGGACCAAAGAATCGCGATCCCTCTTGTAGACTATATTGTGGTAGGACCATGGTTCCGATCGGACGTCTCCGGACTGTCGTGGGTAAAGCCACTTCATCTTCGGTTTGATGGTACGAAAACGACCAAGTGCAAGGTGCCATATGGTTGAGAACTTGAAAATCTCGCAATGACAGTTCGAGCCGAAGCCGACGACCGTTGTCTCCGTGGCCAACGTTTCCCCCACATACGTTTAAAAGTTAAACGTAATACAGCAACGACATATTACCTGTGCACTCGCCTAGGGTCAGGGGTGGCACTCCTTATTGTTCGTTGTCCTAGCCTGGCTAAGGAACGTCGGAGCATCGGGACAGCGGAACAGCGGAGTTGCAATACCCAGACTTATACGGGGTGGCGACGCCTGGAGCCGCTGACCGGTACGAAGTGCATGGATGCAACTGCGGCACTAAGAAGCTGGACCTACTGTATCGTTCCCGCTGTCGTCTGCCCGTCAGCAGATACATGGGCCAACGAACAGAGCAGGATGCCAATCTTGAACTACCAAGATTGGACGGCAAGGGTCGCATTGCACTACATCCGTGTAAGATACAGGAACTAAACGGGAGGGAAGCAATACCTGCAGCAGCTATCTCATACACGGAGTAGTAGAGAAACTGCGCGACATTGAGTCGTGGGCCGAAAGATGGGCATGGGCATGATGATAGAGCCGATCACGAACTCCTTGGCAGAACGCACGACAAGGGGGGAAAGGAACGAGGGGCGTTTGATAGGTGGCAGAGCTGGCCAGGTATCTTGCGCGTACAAGTGACCCAGAAGCCCTCAGCCGGCAAGCAGGAAGAAAACGGGTTTTCACCTGTGTCTGACTTGCTGGCGGTCCTGGTCCCACCCGTAGTCCACTCCGACGATGGTGTCACTGGAGCGGTCGATGGCGCAAGAAGGGTGAGGCTCTATGATTGGGTGCCTTAGGCTGGCCATTACGGGTTAGTCGGGATTGCCGACTACATCTACACTAGACGGGCGCGACGGGAAGGGGGGATGGCACGACGAACGGACGAAGGCCAGTGCCAAGCCGAGCGGCATACGAGTATCAAGATGGCCACGCTCAGAGCAGCTGTGCGTGTAATTGCCAGGATAGCCAAGGCAGCCGTGCGAATTTGTGGCAAGAGATTCGTGGACAGAGGCCCACATTAGCCAAGTACTGGGATAGCTTTGTGAAAGGGCCGCGTCCGAGCAATTTTGCACGCGCGCGGCGCTCTGTCGTGTATGGGAAACAAATGCCATGCTGTGGGTGGGGTGCAACTCATTTGGGGCGAGGAACCGCCGTACGGATGCTCCAGGACTCGGTGAGGTACGAGTATTCACGTCATTCCCCATATTGTGTACACTCAGCAGACACAGCCCGGCCTGGGGAGAGACAGGAGGCCCCTGCCCGATCCATATGCGGCGCGGGCAAGCTGTGCCTGTGCATGCCATGTAGCTTGTCGACCAAAGGACAACATGGACGAGACAACGGCGGCAAACGAGACGGGGCAATGTTCAGATACAAGCGACCGGCGTCGGCCAGGTATTCTTGGACGTGAGAAACCCAGCTTCCTGCGAAAATATGTGGGCCGCGAGGTACCGCTCGGAAATAGGTACAAAGCACACATCACCACCCTAGGTTGAAAAATCCTGTTAGACCCAGCACTTACACGATGGCGCAATGCGAGCTAGCAAACTGAAGCTGGGCCTGCCATGTGCATTGCGTTGCCGTCGCCGTCCTGACAAAAGGCACAGCCTGGACGCTCTTCCACCATCCCCCCAGCGTCTGTCATCATCTTCCATCCCCCTTTTTCCCAGAGTCTGGATCCCCTGGTGCCGCGAACCAGGTCGCTTCGGGAAGGAGCTACTCACGTCGAATTTGTTTCGCTGCGCCTTCCGCGGCCGCTGCCACAATTTGAGGGGGGGGGCAGGTGCTCGAAGCTTGGGCGACTGCTGACATTATCCCACTGCATCGACCTTGTGCCACTGCATCAGGCTGAGCGGATGTGCATAGTTCGGGCTCTGAACCCAGAACCCAGACCCTGGCTACCGGTTGCATTGCGGGTGCTAGCCTACGTGGACTATTGTGTGTCCTGCAAGGATAGTCGTCGGACCACCTTTGGGATCATCTCCTCTGCGTCGTCGCCTTCTTCTTCTTTGATTGTTCCTCTCCAGAATCCCCCCAGAATCCTTCCTCGGGCGTCAGTTCGACCACCTGGGTGACCGAGCCAAGACGGGCCAGCCTTCTTCTTACGGCGTACGCCGAGATCCCTTGTCATATCCCACCCTGCGCACACCATCTTCTCTCTTCCCTCCCCCACCCCCAGTTCCAGTTCTGGAGCAGACTGCACCGAGCTACCGTGGCGTTGGATCTATCCACTTTGGGGCTACCGTTTGTGTGGGAGTCTCTCGAGTGAGTACGAGTATATATTAGACTCTGCCTGCGACCCTTAATCTCCCACAGCTCAGTTCTGCACCGACTCCGCAGAGGCTCTTCTACCTCCCCCCCCTCGCCCCCTCGTCAGTCTCTGACACTTCAGCCGTTGCCTGCAGCCTTTTACACCTCTCCGGCACGCATACATTCGCCATGCCTGGACCGACGGCCACCAAGATTGGCCATACCCTGGCAAAGGGCCTAGGTATCAAACTCCAACCACCCATACAGTACCAGGACGAAGTGACTCGTGGAGAGTCTGTCTTCTCCAACAACGACTATGTCGAGGAGATACCACACACTATCGACGAGCTGCGCGAACTCGTTCCCTCTGGCCGCCAACTCGTGGATTACGTGATTTCGCTCTTCCCCTTCCTACAGTGGATTGGCCACTACAACACCCAGTGGCTGATTGGCGATCTTGTTGCCGGTATGTCTGAGTTGCCCCCCCCCCCCCCCCCCCCCCCCCCCCCCCCCCCCCCCCCCCCCCCCCCTTCCCATCTCCTTACCAGAGTAGATGTGACGCGTTTTTGCTTCTCCCGTTGAGGGTTC